>QRFJ01000476.1:524689-606478 GCA_006176705.1 Cocos nucifera | reverse complement strand
TGAACATACAAACCAAGCTTTTCTATAATATTCAGAACTAAGCTAAGATCCTGTCATTACTCTTACATAATAGAATTAATGACAACCATCCTTTTTATTTATATGAAAATATAGATATATCTATCAGATTGAAAATACTTTTTTTGTTCATGTGATCAATTTATCTTTTTCTGAAAGAAAATAATAAAACATTATTATTATTTAGATCTAGTGCATGGCAAATATTCCATTACAATGGGAAACAAACAATATTGAGAGGGCCCTATCATTTTTGGGAACATGCATGCCGCATAAACAAAAGTGCTTGATTGGAGACCATATTGAAACCTAGATTTTTGTCTTGCGGCTGAACGATAGAGCCCCATGGACATGGGCCTCAACCTTCTCCACCAATAAAAAGAGCCTGTTATGCTTCTCACACCGGGGGACACGGGGAGCGCCATCTTATAGTAGTCAACTCGTTCAAAAAGTCAGTGTCACTGTTCTCACGTGACAAACCAATGCTATACTAATAATAGTATAATACGAATCTGGGATCTCGCCCTCCATCATCTTGTATCTCGAATCTCAAAGCACACCATAGATAGACTGCCATCTGATCAAACCGTCTACTTGTCACCATTCCACAAAAGACAAGGGCAAATCCGTAGATAAAACAAATTCAAGTGGCATTTGACCACGGCCTTTAAAGAGCGCTACTTCGTCGTCTTCTTCCTCCAGCGTCCGATTACGACTTGTCCGGTGTCGCTGCTTTCAAACAGCTTAGCTGACGATAGACGCTCTCTCTCCTCGCCGCTCCAGCGCCGGCGTTACCCTTCTGCCCCCCACCCCATCCGCCGCTATAAACCCCATCCCATGGCCCCAGACCTCTATTTGTGACACTAATAATTTCCGATTCCCATTTCCACACGAAAGAAAGAAACGGCGAAAAGAAAAGAAAAGAAAAAAAAAAGGAAACCCGAGGAGCGAAACAGCGTTTCTTTCCTCCTTTCTTTCTTTTCAAATTAAACACCCCCCTCCTCCCTATCGCACAGTCCCCTTCTTTTCTTTGTCGGTTCCCAACTCTTTCCCCCTTTTCTTGATCGGCGATCCTTCCAAAGCTTTCTTTTCTTCGCCCGGCGGATCTCCGCCGGAGCCGATCGATCCCCTCGCGGGTGTTCGGTCGATCTGGCGTTCTCGGAATCTTGGTTGCTAGGTTTTTGAATTCTCCGCGTTCTCTCTTGTTTGGATCGAGACCAAGAACTGTTTGGTTTGTCTTGATCGAGGGTTCTTTTGCATTTCTTTGCTGAATTTTTGGGAATTTTGGGTTTCTGGATAGCTGAGAGTGAGTTTTGCTTCGGCCGGCGGATCGCGGGAACCGATCGGGTCTCTGGAGTGGTCGCCAGATTGCCGGAGGACTTGTTCGTTCTGGAGCCGTGTGAATAACGGTTTATTCGAAGACTCGAAATTTAAGGTTCTTTGAATCTTCCGCCTTCCTTTTGTTTTGTCTGGATCCTGTCCAGGAACGGTTGGAATTGCGCTGATCGAGGTTTGAATTAAACTTTGGTGGTTGGTTAGGCCTAGGGCGGCCCGATCTCGCTTTGTTTGTGTGGTGTTTTGGATTATGAGGTAGAAATCTGTTGGAGGCTTCTGGACGTAGAGGGCTGGAAAGGGAGAAAAGAAGAATGTCGAAGGTGGTCTACGAGGGATGGATGGTCCGGCATGGGCGGAGGAAGATCGGCCGCTCGTTCATCCACATGCGCTACTTTGTCCTCGAGACCAGAGTTCTTTGCTACTACAAGAGGAAACCTCAGGACAATATGGTACGTTGAGACTTCTACTGGTTTATTTCTCAAGTTTTCTTCCTTTTCTTCCAAAATTTTTATTTGATTTTTGTTGCGCTAGAAATATGAAGTGATTAAATTGGAGTTTATACCTCCTACTATTTAGATCTATTGAACGTCTAATTCTACATAAAATTTGATTTTTTAAATTTTATCATTGTTATTATTTTTACAAGTGAAACGTTTCAGTGTCTTGACTTACTTTTTGGGAATATTTAGGTTCCAATCAAGACTCTTCTTATAGATGGAAATTGCAGAGTGGAGGATAGGGGGCTCAAAATGCATCATGGACATGTAAGTCTTTCATCTTGTAGGCAGAAAAGATCTGAGGTTTAACATAGAAACTTGTACTTGATATTAAATTCATTTGTTCTATCAATCATACCTCTTTTTCCTTTTTTATCATTTTTTAATCAAATCATTTTATAATAGTGCTGTTAATGTCATCTTGTGGGGTGCAGAAATCATAATTTCTCCTTCCACATGTGAGATAAATTTTTTTTTTGGAGTTGTCACTTAAATCTACCAGATACTGTTGCACTTAGATTTCAAAAACATGTTTCCCAAACCAATTATCTAGGATAAAGGTCGCTGATTTTGACTTATGTAGTTTTTGCATGGATAGGAAAGGAGGTCGTTACTCAGAAGGGCCACATTTTTGAAATACTTGCACACTTGTATACATGCCACCAGTATGAAGTGAATTTTAGTCTTCATATAAGGTTATTGTCCACCTTGATCCTTTCAAAAACATCTACTTTGAAACATAAAAGATAAAAGTCCTACAATACCTTGTTAAAAGCAGATTCAAAAGCTTCATTCTTTTAAGCAATAACTGTCTATAGCTACCTTCTTCATTGGTAATGCTATTTCCATGGTGAGGTCAAGGTGGAAGTATTGGTCATTTTTTGTTTTGGTTTTTCTTTTAATGAAGCATAAGTTGTTGACTGCAAGCATCGAAATTGCATATTATCCATGAATAATGTTCTACCAGTCAAAATCAGTCAATCAAAAAATTGGAATCTAGGAATGAAAAAACCAATTGCTGTTTGACAATTTCTTAAATCTTTATATGGCAATGTGGTAGGAGGATTTCATGGAGAATCATCAATATTCTACAACATATGATTGAGTTGCATGAAGTGGTTTTAGTGAGAAAGGACTGTCATGGCTATACTACTAAAAACCTCACACTTGGCACTGTGCATGCATGCTCTTGTTGCCATTTGTGGCGGTGGGGATTTGAGCCCTTAATAGCTTAAATATTTTCCCTAGGGTGTTGCATCCACTTTGAAATATATTCAGATCTCATACTCACCTGATTCCTAGGCATTTCCTTGCTATAAAGTTTCTTAAGGGCTACGAAAAATCTTTACTAAGGGTTTAAGAGCTGGTTCATATTGTGCATAATGGATTTAGACCAGTTAGAAATTGGCTCTTGAGACACACCGGTATGCTGGAGCCATATAAACCAGGTGCAACTTGGTGGGTACCAATTTTACCCACTGATTGAGCGATACAAGCCAATACTTGTTGATACTGCCCAGTATTGGTAACACTGTTCAAAGATTGACATCCTATCTCCCATCCCTCCCTCACCCACACCCATGCCTAGTTTGTTTTTGCTTCCATTTGTTTTTGTTTTTCATTTTTTCTTCCGAGCAAAATGGTGGTATTGCCCCCATAGCATTGATGAGAAGAAACATCACCTAAAGGCCTGAATGAAGAAGAGACCAAGGAAGTCACTGTTCCAATCATGAAGTTATTACAAAAGTTCCAAGCTGGACTGCAATTAAGAAGTTGCCAGCAGCAGAAATTCTACAAAGTAAAGCCAGAGCTAAGCATGTTACAACAAAAACTAAAAACAAAAACGTTATCCACTGCAGTAAGCCCCAACAATTATCAAATCAAACAGCCTATTGACTCCCTATTCTCATTTTGAAGCTCTCCACCCCTTTTCCATCTCTCTTTTCCAATGTTTATGACAAATAGTATACCACACTATTTATCTTGGATTAAGGTCAACATAGAGAGGCATGAACTTTTGGCGTTTGTCCATTTGACCATTAGACACCATGATCCATCTAAAGACTACCAAGTGAGTTGATAAATGAGCCATCTTAGATGTTGAAAACCTTGAATATTCCCCCACAATCACTTCCTTTCAAGTTCTCCCTCCCATCGCACAACCTCATGCACTACCTCTAGCACTTGATGCTTCTGTGATGGAGCCCATGAGAGGCACGTGGTGCAACACCCCTGACCATGCTAGACCAAGAAGCCCACATGGTGATGCTTGCTTAGGCTTTGAACTCCATTCCTTGCTCTGTCTAACCTGCTCTACCTCCCTCGCTAAGATATAGATATTTTGCCTCAAAAACCTACCTGCAGAATTAGTTGTTTGGTTTTCCTCATACCCAGCATGATGGCTGGATGCAATCGAATGGAGTGAAGACAAAGAGAAGGTTGGGGTGTGGAGGTTCGGGGAGAATAGTTTTGGAATATATATAATTATGTGTTATTTCTCTTTCAAAATGGGGTACAGCTAACTTCCAATTGGAGGGCATGGCAGATTGATGTCAAATGTTAGGGCGTGGCTGCATAGCCTGCCTCTACTTCTATAGACTGAACGTGAATTGAGTTCCTTTTTTCAAAAAGATATTTTTAATGTGTCTCAGGACCATTACTTGTCTGTAGTTTATCGCATCTCAGGACCATATTTGTTCATTTTGTTGAAGCCTACATGGGCATGTTAGCTTTCCTCAAAGTTTTAAACATTTTACTTGCATGTCATGGGATATGGGACCTTTTTTTTTTGGGGGTAATTTCATACATTTTGACTACAGAATTGTTGTTATTATGGATTCAGTTTCCAATTATACTTGAGCCATGTTAAGTAAGTCATATATGTATTTATACAATGTTTGCTCTTATTAAGAACTTGCTTTTTGTGATCATACATATAGATCGATATATTTCCTGTCTTGATGTGCTTTCGTTCTGTTTTCTTGACAGATGGTTTATGTATTGTGTGTTTACAACAAAAAGGAGAAGCATCATCGAATAACAGTAATTGTCAATGCTTCTATTCTTTTTTGTTTGCTCTTTGTTCTTTCTTTTTCTTTTTATCGATCTAGCACCTTATTGTGCAGGAACTACTGGTATGCTATTAAACTTTCATTCATGTTGCTAATGCTATGAACTACTTCTTTTTATAGATATTGCTAAGCCAAATGTACATTGTTTAGTTGCACAATCATATTTCATGGGTTGTGTAGGCATAATGTGTGAGGGCCATGAGTCAATGTCAACTGTAATTGCATACTTTAGATTATTTTTTCTTCTGTAAATTATTCACTGTAGCTCTTCAGCATATAATTCTTAAGCTTACGTTGTGCTATAGAACAAAGATTGATCTCCTTAAGCTTAACCTCATTAGAATCTAAGAATTGTATTGTATATGTTGATTACTTTGGTGCCATTCTCTTTTGTTTGGTTTCATTATCGTGGTCTTTGCCACACCTTCAGCTCTCTTTGTCTAATCATGTTCAGGCTTGATCCTTGTGGGGTAGCCATGTGTGAAATGGATCCACTTTGATGTGACCCGAGTTGACCTCGCCTGGTCCTGCCCAATCCAACCCACATTCCAATGACTTTGGAATCCCTAACCCCTGTATCCCTTGCTCTAGTTCTCTTAACTTGTGAACTATATTATAACTAATTTTTCTTCTAGATATAGAATTTGTTGGGGATAAACCCCGCTCTCGCCGAAGTCCAGTCTAATGCTTAGTCTAATGCAACTGGTAATCACAGAAGAGCTTCGATTGAAAATTCTCCCTTCAGCGGACGAATGCCTTCCGAACTCCTCCAGTGGCCGAACTTCTTCCAGATTCCTCTAGCGGTCGAATCCCTCTCGGACTCCTTCAGCAGCCAAACTCCTTCAGCAGCCGAACCACAGCCGAACTCCTCCAGCGGACGAACCCCTCCCAGACTTCTCCTTCAGTCGAACTTCTCTCTCAGTCGGACTCCATTAGCCAGACTTCTCCATCAGTTACACTCTTTCCAGACTTCTCCTTCAGCCGGACTTCTCCATCAGTTAGACTCCATCCGGACTTCTCCTTCAGCCAAACTCTTCTTAGACTTCTCCTTCAGCCGGACTTCTCCATCAGTTGGACTCTATCCGGACTTCTCCTTCAGCTGAACTCCTAGAATTCTCTATCAGTCAGATTCTATCCGGACTTCTCCATCAGTCGGATTCCTTTCGGACTTCTCCATCAGTCGGACTTCTTCTGGACTTCTCCATCAATCGAACTCCATCTGGATTCCTCCAGCGGATTACTTCTAGATTTTAACTAGCATTTCTTTTCGGATGATCCCCTTTAGCCATATTCCTTTTAGGAGTCTGAACTTCAATGGAATTGATATATGTCAAAGTTCTTCACCAACCAACATTTACTTCCTCTGAACTTCGACTATTAAATCTCAACGAACGGGCACATCACGACAACGGACTCCTCTCTTCGTAACAAACTCCATGCGGCCTTGAGCGGCCCCCTACCGGATGGTTATGACTGTCACTATTAGCCTGCTACAGGCTCCATCTATAAAAAAGGATCCTCCAGATACGTTTTCTCTAAGCTCTCTTCTCCATCCTCAAAAACTCAATGCTAAATTCTTGTCTGAGTACTCCATTTTCTGTTAATCAGAAGAAGCTTACTTGATCGTCGGAGGGTTCCTATTGGAGCCACCAACCACCGACTCCGGATGGAACTTTATTTTGCAGGTCACCGATGGCGACCTCATTCTTTCCTCCAACTCCTAGCTCGATCCGGCGTCAACCAGATTCTGCACCAACAAGGATTGATGCTAGAAGGAAGGGACCTCTGTTCTCTGAGGTATCCTTGTTCTTAAAGGAGTGCTCAGTCGATCCTGCGATCTCTCTTCTTCAAGATTCATCTCCTAAAGTTCTCTTCCTCGAATCCCAAGAAAGTGCCTTAAAAAGAAGGCGACTATTCGGAAGATCTACCGCTTCTACCGTCAGATCTGAGTCTGGATCCTATCCATTCCTTGCTCCATTGCCATCGATACTTCAATCTCCACTTCCACCGACGGTCATGGTAGATTCCGGAGCAGTTTAAACTGCTGATGCAGCGGGGTTTCAAGGCCTCACCGAAATGGTGCAGGCCATGCGGCAGTCTCCGGTGGCAACTTTGCACTAGAAAATCCGCCATCAGAATGTCGAAAATCGATTTCAAAGAAGGAGCACTTGGGCTAGCTATACCCGTCGCCCCTTGGGAAGAAAAAATAGAGAGTAGAGGATTCTCGTGCTCAGATTATGATTCTCCTCTGGAAAGAGATCCTTTCCCCATCTGTAGCCAGCTAGAAGTCATCCAAGATCTACGATCGAAGATGACGTCCTCGATCACAAACTATGCGGAAGATGGACCGATGGATTGAGGAACTCTGCCATGTCATCGCCTTGGCTTCACCATGATGACGTCTACACCAATCCTCCTTTTCTCTCCTTTCGAATTATGTAAGAGCCTCATTCCTGTCGAACTTCAAGCTTTCCCAATTTAAAAAGCTACGATGGAACCTCTGATTCCGGTTCGATCACCTGGAAGGCCTTCCAGATCATGATGCTGCTCCATGGCGCACCAGATGCCATATTATACCTGAGCTTTTTCATCTACCTTGAAGGAAGCAAAAAGAAAGCTGATATTCAACATTGAAATTAGGTACGATCTTCTTCTTTTGACTCAGATGAATCATCAGTTCGTGGCCCACTTCGTCAGCAAGCCGACGTCTCGCACCGAGGTTTCGGATTTTCCTAATGAATATCAAGCAGAAAGAGGAAGAATCCTATCCGGGCTTATGTCATCCGGTTTAATGCTGCTGCATTAGAGGTTCGGAATCATGGACCAGTCTGTTGCAATGGCCGACACTCAAGGACGGCCTTCAGAAGAATGATTTGTTATTTCTTCCTAGAGAAGAAGTACCTCAGGGATTTTGTTGATCTGCTAGTTCGGAGCTGAAGAGATATGCCCGTATGCAGAAGAAGCCTTCAAGTTGAAGGATGAGGAAAGCCGCATAGGAGAGCGGTAGGACGGCGAGTCTAATAAACCCATAGCTGATGGAGGGTCGAATGAAGTTCGGCTCGCGCTCACAGACTCCCTTCGAGTGCATAAGCGAGCCCGAACTCCTTCGAGCTCGTTGTCAAAGAAGCCCCGACAAGAAGGGCACGAAGAAGTTCTCTCCTCAGAAAGGATTTCACAACTACGCCCCTCTCGGTGCTCCTAAAGATGCAAGTTATTGATGAAAGATTCAAGGAGCAACTACCAAGATTAGAAGAATTATGATCTCCCTCAAACAAGCAGATCGATGCAAGTACTGTCTCTACCATCTAACCACGGCCACGATACTGAAGAATACATTCAGCTCCGAGATGAAATCGAGGAGCTCATCAGAAGGCATCTCGGAGCTCATCAAAGGGGATGGCTGGGTCAATTCCTTAGACGCCGGCCTGAAGCAAGAGAAGATCGGCTCAAGGGCGCTGCCGCAGTCAGAACCACCTAATGATGGAGGAACAACAAGGAGATTGGCCCGCCTCTCCGGTATTATCAACACTATCTCTGAGCGGGATTTAGTGCTTCGGCGAGCCGTCATCTCTTAGTCTCAAAGCCAGGAGAAGCTTGTCCCAAATTGGGAAGGCTCGTATGAAATAGAGGAAGGTCGTCCGGCCTTGGAACTTATCGCTCTAAAGGAGCTTGGAGGAACAACGCTTCCCACGACTTTGAAATTCAAAAAATCTGAGAACGTACTGTCAGTAATTTTTCTTCAATAAAATTCCTCCATTTCAAAATCATTATTGTTTCTTGGTGCAAAAACTATATGATGATAGGAAAGATGCAATCAAAAGTGGACATGTTAGGAATAGGAGGAGAACCTCGTTCTAACATGAGCAAGTCGAGGACCTTCGGTTATTTAAGACAGAAGGGGAGGGGCCCATTTAACGGCTTATTTGTGCCCCTATTGCCATGATAGGGACAGGAGGAGAATCTTGCCCTAATGTGAGCAAGGTTGAAGGTCTCGTTCATTTTAGACGAGATGAGGGGAGAGGTCTTGACAACGGCCCTTATGTGTTCGTACATTCTGTTAGGAACAGGAGGAGAACCTCATCCTAACGTGAGCAAAGCCGAAGGCCTCGTTCATTTTAGACGAGATGAGGGAAGAGGCCTTGACAACGGCCCTTATGTGCTCCTATAGTCCGTTAGGAATAGGAGGAGAATCTCGTTCTAACGTGAGCAAAGTCGAAGGCCTCGTTCATTTTAGACGATATGAGGTGAGAGGTCCTGATAACGGTCCTTATGTGCTCCTACAGTCTGTTAGGAACAGGAGGAGAATCTCGTCCTAACGTGAGCAAAGTCGAAGGCCTTGTTCATTTTAGACAAGATGAGGGGAGAGGTCTTGATAACGGTCCTAATGTGTCCCTACAGTCCATTAAGAACAGGAGGAGAATTTCGTCCTAACATGAGCAAAGTCGAAGGCATCATTCATTTTAGATGAGATGAGAGGAGAGGCTCCGACGACGGCCCTAATGTGCCCCTACAGCACGTTAGGAGTAGGAGGAGAATCTCGTCCTAACGTGAGCAAAGTCGAAGGCTTCGTTCATCTTAGACGAGGTGAGGGGAGAGGCCTTGACAACGGCCCTAATGTGCCCCTACAGCCTGTTAGGAATGGGAGGAGAACTTCATCCTAACGCGAGCAAAGTCGAAGGCCTCATTCATCTTAGATGAGGTGAGGGAAGAGATCCTATCGACGACCCTAACGCACCCCCTACAGTCTGTTAGGAACAGGAGGAAAACTTCGTCCTAATATGAGCAAAAGTCGGAACCTCGTAGACCAAAAACGCGGAGAAGGAAGAAGCTCTGTGGAGAATTCTTACACGTGTTTTTCCACGACAACCTGACTACGTCAAATGCGAAAGGCAGGACCTTATCTTGGTTTGCAAGAGAGGTTCTAGTTCGACGTCCACAACAAGCCCGGTGTCCACAACGAGCTCGGTGTCCGCAATAAGCAACAAGCGCGGGAACCCGGGACCGGAATTCTCTTCCGAGCTTCAACCTCAATAGGAGATAAGATCTTCTTCAACCTCGGTTGAAGATAAGATCTCTTCCGGGCTTCAACGTCATCAGGAGATAAGATCTCTTCCGGGCTTTAACGTCATCAGGAGATAAGATCCCCTTCAACCTCGGCTGGAGATAAGATCTCTCCCAAGCTTCAATCACAATAGGAGATAAGATCTCCTTCAACCTCGGTTGGAGATAAAATCTCTCCCGAGCTTCAACTTCAATAGAAGATAGGATCTATTTCAACCTCGGCTAGAGATAAGATCTCCCTCGAGCTTCAACATCAACAGGAGATAAGATCTCTTCCGAGCTTCAACCTCGGCTGGAGATAAGATCTCTTCCGAGCTTCAACCTCAATAGGAGATAAGATCTCTCCCGAGCTTCAATATCAATAGGAGATGAGATCTCTCCCGAGCTTCAACCTCGGTTGGAGATAAGATCTCCCCCGAGCTTCAATCTCAACAGAAGATAAGATAGATCTTCTTCAACCTCGGCTGAAGATAAGATCTCCCCCGAGCTTCAACCTCAACAGGAGATAAGATCTTCCCTGGGCTTCAACCTCAACAGGAGATCAGATCTTCTTCAACCTCGGCTGGAGATAGGATCTCCCCCGAGCTTCAACTTCAATAGGAGATAGGATCTACTTCAACCTCGACTGGAGATAAGATCTTCCCCGAGCTTCAACATCAACAGGAGATAAGATCTCCTTCAACCTCGGCTGGAGATAAGATCTCCTCCGAGCTTCAACTTCAATAGGATATAAGATCTCCTTCAATCTCAACAGACGATGAGATCTCCTTCAACCTCGGCTGAAGATAAGATCTCCTCCGAGCTTCAACTTCAATAGGAGATAAGATCCCCCCCGGCTTTCAACGTCAACAGGAGATAAGATCTCGTTCAACCTCGGCTGGAGATAAGATCTTTTCCGAGCTTCAACCTCAATAGGAGATAAGATCTCCTTCAACCTCAATAGGAGATGAGATCTTCAACCTTGGTTGAAGATAAGATCTCCCCCGAGCTTCAACCTCAATAAGAGATAAGATCTCCGTCAACCTCGGCTGGAGATAAGATCTCCTCCAAGCTTCAACCTCATCAGGAGATAAGATCTCCCTCGAGCTTCAACCTCAACGGGTGCAGAGCTCGGAAAAGAACTTCGGCAGTCGTCTTTTTTCTTTCCTTTGAATTTCGAACTCGGAAGTAGGGGGACTATTGTTGGGGATAAATCCCGCTTCCGTCGAAGTCCAGTCTGATGCTTAGCCTAATGTAACTGGTATCATAGAAGAGCTTCGATCGAAAACTCTCCCTCCAGCGGCCGAACCCCAGCCGAACTCCTCCAGCAGCTGAACCACAACTAAACTCCTCCAGCGGCCGAACCCCTTCTGGACTTCTCCAGCGGTCGAATTCCTTTCAGACTTCTTCAGTCGGACTTCTCCATCAGTCAGACTTCTCTTTTAGTCGAACTTCTTTCAGACTTCTCCTTCAGTTGAACTCCTCCATCAACCGGACTCCATTCGGACTTCTCCTTTAGCTGAACTCCTCTAAGACTTCTCCATCAGTCAGACTCCTTCCGAACTTCTCCATCAGTCGGACTCTATCCGGATTCCTCCAGCGGATTACTTGCAGATTTCAACTAGCATTCCTTTTAAATGTTTTCCTTTAGTCGTATTCCCTTTAGGAGTCCGAACTCCTCTGGAATTGATATATGTCAAAGCTTTTCACCAACCAACGCTTGCTTTCTCCGAACTTTGACTATTAAATCTCAACGAACGGGCACATCACGACAAGCGACATTTCTCCATAACAAACTCCATGCGGCCCTGAGCGGCCCCCTATCGGATGGTTATGGCTGTCACTATCAGTCTGCTACAGGCGATACCTCTCTCCGTAACAAACTCCATGCGGCTCTGAGCGGCCTCCTACTGAATGGTTATGGCTGTCACTATCAGTTTGCTATAGATGACACCTCTTTCCGTAACAAACTTCATGCAGCTCTGAGTGGCCCCCTATCAGATGGTTATGGCTGTCACTATCAGCCTGCTACAGGCTCCGTCTATAAAAAGGGACCCTCCAGATATGTTTTCTCCAAGTTCTCTTTTCTTTTCTCAAAACTCTGCTGAATTCTTTCCTGAGCACTCCATTTCTGTTGGCTAGAAGAGCTGACTTGATCGTCGGAGGATCCTGCTGGAGCCACCACCACCGACTCCGAACGGGACTTTGTTTTGCAGGTCACCAGCGGCGATCTCTTCTTCCTCAACTTCAGCTCGATCTGGCGTCAATCAGATTTTGCACCAATAGAACTGATAGTGCAATTCTCTTTTATCTTGCTTTTGAACCAAGCTTAGAACCGATCTGGGCACAAATGCATTGGTTGGATCAGGCTCATGCTTGATCTGGCCGTGCTTGGATCATGATTGCTGAGGAAACTGGGTTGAGTCAAGGTCATTCTAGAGCCAGTTCGGATGGCAATCCTACCTTTAGGCATCATAAGGATTATAAATATGGTTTTGTATTCCTATATTTTTATGTTTAATGAACATATTACATTGGTAGTGGTTGTTGCTTATCTATTCTTCAGCTAGTAATGGTTACGATTGCATTCTATTTGCCTGGGTTCATTGCATTTAAATGATTTTACTTGGTTTTTGATTCACCATAGCCTTCTAAGCTACAAATTTATTGTCCTTTGGCTTGGTGTGGATCTTATTCTATTGTTACGCCACATATTTGCCTCTAAATAATTTTTGTTCTTGTTTATTAAGGTTTCTTTTTCCTTTTGTTTGATTGCCCTTATCCTGTAAATCTTTTTCTTTTTCTTTATCGCATCATATAATTAATAATTTCCTCTAAATCTTTTTGGGTCAAGGTTTCTTATTAAGATTTCCCTCAATTAGTGTGTTAGAGGCTCCTTTCTTGGAATTATGGCTGCTTCTGATTTCTAAATATGTAAACTTCACGAGTACTTGTGTTTTCCATTGTACTAATGTTTGTGGGTGTTCAACTCTAATATTGCCTTTTTGAGGTCCACTACTTGTTCCATCCTTCTCATTTTAGAGTTTCTTTCTTGTTCTCTGACATGGTGCTTTGCCATTCCTTGCCCATGAATATGCATTCATTTGATATCATGTTTTCTTCTATACCTTATTTTGCCTTATCAGGTTTACCTTACCTGAAGTATGATATGTGGAGCAACTTGCAATCTATATGTATGTCTTCTTTATGGCAACCACTGGTGACATATTTGCTTATCCATTTTGATCAGCTGTGGTTGGGAGATTTTGTAGACATAAGGATCTGCTGGGACACTAGAAAATTTTTACTTGGTCTTTTATCCTAATACTAGTGCATCATTTTGTTCTATGGGTTACATATTTCTATGCTTGTCTTCTAAATGTTAGGTTGTATTTTGTTTTTCAGCCAGAAAGTGTTGAACTAGAGTTATTGCTGTAGTAGCCTATTGTTTCATGGAGCTAAGGTGCAATATATGGAATAAACAAGTGTTTCCATGGTGCTACCACCTGGCTGATTCTATTTATTCCACTTAATCCCTCTATTTTGGTGCTAAATTAGCATTAAGAACTAATCCTTTGTAGCAAGGTTCACAAAACTGCTACGGTGACTATATTTGTTAGATATCGGGTTGGTATTGTATGGTATGGTACTGCACAAACACATGTATACATGTAGGTGTTTGTTAGGTGTCAGTTCACCCGAGACCCTAGGCCTTATCCTATAATCACGCGCGAGAGAGAGAGAGAGCGCTGGAGGAAGAGGTTAATGGTGGGTCTGACACTGTTCTAGTGTCTTATTGATTTTGGCGAAGAAGATGGTGTTGGTGGATGTGGTGGATGAGCCATGGAAGTGGAGGACATTGAGGGAAATTATGAGTTTGACAAGTTCATGGTGTTGGCATTGAGGTCGAGGTGGTTAAGAGCCATGGTGAACAAGCTTGATGGGGTTGAGCCAAGTCCAAGCAAGGAGATTGTGATCCGCAGACAAGGGGACAGATTGATGGAGGGGTGAGAGAGAGAGAGAGAGAGAGAGAGAGAGAGAGGCAAAAGGTCAGCTCATGATTGAGAGAAAGAGAGAACCAGGACTATTTAATAAATGGGAGATGCGATTTGGTCTGGGTGAACCAGGTCAATACTGCCAGAAGCTAGGCCGAACTAGTCTGTTCAGCTAGGTTTGGTCCAGTTTTGATTGGGTTCATATCTCGTCCTGTTTTAGGAGCCCAAACCATCCTAATTCTAGGCTAATTCGGTTTGGTACTCCCTGAACGCTATTCAGGATGGTTCGGCAGACGAGATGGTGCTTTACAGTATTTATATTTGCATGAGTCAGAGATATTGGAAGTTGAATCTTGAATTGTAAACTTCTTTAAATTTAGTGCATTTTCATGTTTACTTGTTTATTTAAGAAGAGTTAAATGTGTTGATTGCAGCATTATTACCAGTATATCTACTCTGTTCTGTAATTTTCAATATTATGTTATACACAAACCCATATGAGGCTCTTCTACCTTTTGCTTTGGATTGTAAGTATTGATATTTGCTATTGACATTTATTTTTACAAACAGTAGTTCATAGTTTCAGTTTGTTGTTGAACAGATGGCAGCATTCAACATCCAGGAGGCTCTAATTTGGAAGGAAAAGATTGAGCTAGTCATTGATCAAGTAAAGTAAATTCAATAATTTATTTCATATTTCAACTCATCTTCTTGGCATACTAAGAAGCCAGTTGCTAATTACAACATGTAACATTAGTTGTCTGCATTGGATAATTGTGATAAAAACCAGATATAAAATATCATAGTATGTTATTTTTTTTTTCCAGAAACTTTATATATATCTCCAAAGAGAGAAAACAAGTTAACTAACAGATGATAAAATTTTTTGTTGCTTTTTCCCATTTTTCTTTTATGACTGAAAAGATGCTCATTTAGGTAACCACTTCATTCAGTGCCTTTTCAATGATTTGGTGCCTGTTCATGGGTGTCAATTAGCCATTACACAACATATGATACATCTAAGTTTGGTGTTTACCTGATGAAAAGGAAAGTGTCATACTGAAACGGGTGATTGTGCACACTTGTTTATTGCAGCAACAAGATCTAATGACAGCAAACAGCAATAAAATCTATACTTCACTTCAATATAAGTCCAGCATGGATAATGGAAGGAATGCCTCCTCCTCTGATCGTGAAAGTCTGTAAGTGACAGATTTCTATAGTCTCTCTAGTGGTATTGATTAAATTTGCATGGAATGATAGAAACTTGTTTCAAGTCTTCACGCTAGTTTCTGCTTTCTGTGACTTTTCATGAAATTCTACTTTTAATTTCTGAGAATGCACCTTTTGTTAGGAGTATATTAAGCATATCCCATGCTGTTTTCGCTACAGTTTTTGCTATTTGTATGAACAGAAGTTTTGGACATTACAGAAATGTGATCTGAGCATTTATGATCTTTCAACTTATGCTTATCAAAGCCTGTGACCAGAATAACTGTGCTTGTTTTAGACTTCAAGCTTAACATCTCAAATTCCATCAAGTTTTGTGATGTCTATAAATCACCATTAAGTACGTTCCTATAAATATTTGAGGTTCCCTTATAAAACATTATCCAAATTACTGTTCCTCTAATCATATCTTCATATCAATGAACTATAAAAAGAGTTTAATACTAAATAATTAACCATGACTATCACCTTATTGTATTTGCATCCCCATCCGGGATGTGTAGTTCATAACTCTATATATTCTAGTAGCTGTCAAACGTGTCTGTTTATTCCTTTATTCTGCTTGTGACCTTGGTTCTTCTGAGTAACTTTCATAGAAAATATTATGTTGTGCCAGATCTTGATGAAGCCAAAGAAGAACAAAGAGATTTGAGAAAACAAAGAGAAAAGGAAACAACACTGCATGCACAGATTTACGTGGACCGGCCATAAGCCTACGTCCATGGGCAAGGATGGAGAAAAGATTCCACTATCAGTGAAAAGATAGAGTACAAGAATAAAGTTGCCTATCAATAAACCCTCATCCCAATACACCCTAGTCACAGACTTTCCTAACGAGATGAGAGATGGATACACATCAAAAACTGGATTGGGTCCCAAGACCCGTGCATGTGGAGCCTGCAACCTGTGCTCTCCAGTCTCATATCCTGTGCAACTAGGATGTGTGATTAGCAAGAGCTATGGTCGGTGTTGTACCTCCTATGCTCGTTATTGATGCTTCTTCAAATTTCTTGAATGAAATCATGGGGTGGGGTAGATCAAGGAATTCAAAGCACACTTAACAAATCTCCATCTTGACTTGAATTCCATTATGCCACACAATAGAATACTAAAATACCTCTCTGCCTTCTCCATTTTAAAGGACAAATTCAAGTGCTGCATACGCCAATCAAGTCCAAGCCATGCTTGAACTTGGCCACTAGAAGAGGTTTAATCTCCTATTGCATAGCAACTAACCACTTGGCAAAATTAATACAAGAAACAACTTCTGAATACGAGGAAGGCTTACCAATATCAACTGTCTTATCTGCCACTGACAAAGCATAAACAACTAAATCTGCATAGTCATATCTCTAAGATGGTCGAATCTCTGTCCTCTATCTGCCCTTAGCGATATTGTACTTCTTGTCATATAGTGTTTCTTTCATCTCATTAATACCAGGCACATGTTCTAAACCAAGCTGAGAAGAAGAACTATGCTGCAGAGGAACTGAACCATCAGTCTCTAACTCTACCTGCTTGATGGAAGGTTTCATCTTACCTGAATCACACAAAACAGAAGACTCCTTTCTCGGGTGAAGCATGGTAGACTCATCAAAGGCAACATCTTTGCTAATCATGAATTTAGGTGACTTGGGATCTGGACACCACAAACAATATCCTTTCATCGCAGATGCATAGTCGAGATATATGCACTTTTTAGCTCTAGGTTCTAATTTTCTATCAACATGAACATATGCAGAGCATCTAATTACTCTTAAAATATAATAGTAAGCAAGGTTACTTGACCATACCTCTTTTGGGGTCTTACATGCAATAGCTATGGATGGAGAACAATTCACTAAGTTACATGCTCTATGGATTGCCTCTGCCCAAAAAGCTTTTGACAAGCTAGCATTCAGAGCATACAATGAGCTCTTTCCAAAAGGATTCTGTTCAGGCACCCAGCTACTCCATTCCATGTGGTGTATGTCTAACTACCCTGTGTTTGATGATATTCTCAATTTTGTAGAACTCATCAAACTCAGAAAATCAAAACTCCAATTCATTATATGTTCTGTGCCTTGTGATCTTCTTTCCAATCTACTTCTCTCTTATTGCCTTCCACTACTTGAAGTGCTTAACCACTTCATCTTTGTGTTTTAACATAAACATCCAAACCTTTATAGAATAATCATCAACAAAGGTAAGTATATATCGAGCACCACCCTTACAAAGAATACATGAAGGTCCCTAAAGGTCTGAATGAATATAATCCAAGTTACCCTTGGTCTTGTGAATTGCAGCCCTGAAACTAACTCTCTTCTGCTTGCCAAATACACAATGCTCATAGAACTCCATCTTTCCTGTACTCTGGCCATAAAGAAGACTTCTTTTACCCAGCACAATCAACCATCTCTCACTCATATATCCCAACCTCATTTGCCATATTCTAGTGATAGTGGAATCAGTCATGGAAGATGAAGAAACAACTGTTGCACCTATAACAATCGTACCTTGACGTACACACAGGTTTCTAGACCTCTTACATTTTCATTACAACAAGAGTACCTTTACTAACTTTTATAACTCCACCTTTAGCTATGTACTTGCATCCATTAACATCAAAGGTGCCTAAAAATATGAGATTCTTCTTCAAATATGGAACATGCCAAACATCAGTCAAGATTCTCACCACACCATCATGCATTTTAATTTGGACAATCCCTTTTCCAACTATTTTACAGGGGGCATTGTTGCCGATTGATACAACTCCACCATCAATTGATTCAAATGTGGAGAACCAATCCCTGTTGGGACGCATGGTAGGAATAATCCATATCCGGAATCAATTTATCCTTGGATCTGATTCCATTGATCACTAAGAAAATGTCTTCAACACCTGCAGAATCATCCTCTGCTACACTAACTTCTGCAGAATTTTTTTCTTCTTTTTTTGATCCTTTTGTTGCATATTTTGCAACTTATAACAATTAGTCTTAATATGCCCTTGCTTGTGACAGTAATGACAAGTCAAACTCCTGGTTCCAGAGTTGGATCTAGACTTACATATATTATTGTCCGATTCCCTTTCATTAGACCCCCCCTCTAGCAACCAAGCCTTCTGCCTGACCTTTACTGACAAAGAAAATAAGGATACTTTAACGTCTTGAATAGAAATCGTATCTCTACCATAGAGGAAGGTATCTCTAAAGTGCTTATATGAAGGAGGTAAAAATGACAATTATATGAGAGCATGTTCTTCTTCATTGATTTCGACATCAATATTCTCCAGATCCATGATAATAAAGTTAAACTTATCAAGATGAGATTTAATGGGTGTACCTTCTGCTATAGGCAGCATAAATAAAGTGGCTTCAAATACAACTTGTTGGTAAGGGATTTTGTCATATGCAAGGACTCCAACTTGAGCCACAACCCAGCAGCCATCTTCTCATTGAAGACTTCCTACAAGACCTCATTACACAAGCACAACTGAATCACAATAAGGGCTCTTTCATCCATATCGTCCTTCTGCTGATCTATCAAAGTATTGTGCATCTTCTCCTTTCCCAGTAGTGCCTCTTGCAACCCTTTTTGTGTCAAGATATCACACATCTTAATTGGCCATAAAACAAAGCTTTTGGAGGGATTGGACTTCTCAATCTTGAATTTCATCAACATCTTAGGATCCAATAGAACAACCTGTGGCTTTTATACCAGTTTGTTATGATGGATCTCGATAAAATCGAAGAACAAAGAGATTCAAGAAGATAGAGAGGAGAAAAAAACAGAACACTCATAGATGTATGTGGATCAGCCACAAGCCTATGTCCATGGGCGAGGATTTAAAATATATTCCACTATTATCAAAAAGATGGAGTACAATAATAAAGTATATTCCACTATTATCAAAAAGATGGAGTACAATAATAAAGTCGTCTCTTAATAAAGCCCTAATCTCATTACACCCTAGTCTCAAACTTTCCTAATGAGACTAGAAATAAATACACATTGAAAACTGGCTCGGATCCCAAGACCTGTACATATAGGACCCACGACCGGTGTGGTTGGCACATGTGCCTTGCACGGTCCGGCATCCCATGCGCTCTAGTCTCACATCCTGTGCAGCCAGGATGCATGACCAGCAAAGGCTATGATCGGTGCCTTGCCTCGCATGCTTGTTACCAATGCTTCTTCAAATTTCTTGAATAGAATCATTGAGTGGGGTGGATCAAGGAATTCAAGGCACACTTAATAGCTAACTTACCACCAGACCCCAAAAGCTTATGCTATTGAGGAAAGAGTCAACAAATCATTTCGGCCTTAACACCCACCTTCATATGCAGTTTGGAGCATGCACGTGGTGGGATAATAGGGTCCAACAAAGACCAGAACTGGAGTAAGAGATAACCAGGGATAACCAAATAAATAACTGAACTTGGAGTGATTCTAACTCATGATCTCTAGCAAGCTTAGCTTTTATACCATGTTGACTAGCGACGAAACCCAAAAGCTTAACTAATAGGGGAAGGATTAACGATGCATATCAGGCTTAATGACTTAGGTATCCTAGCTATAATACTCAATGAGGACTCTTTTTGTGAATTGGAGTCACTATTTCTCTTCTCCTAGAGCTGAGCAACAAGAAACCCTGTTAGTATGTGAAAGGAGCTGTTATAGATCTGACAAATATCTTAATAATAATTTGAGGCCTAATCTGGACTAACTCCAGTTAAGTCTCAGCCATCTATCTGTTTGTTTCTTTCAATTGGTAGTGCTTTACCACCACAATGAACATAAGGTTGATGCAGCTATTTTTACACAAGAAAGTGAAAAATCCAGAGTCCATGTTTGCTAATAATGAATTAAAGTTTGTGTTAGCCATAACTATAAATACACTTCTTCTATGAACATCAACCTCTTTCAGATTTTTAGTTATTGCTAAAAGTTGACCTATCCTCTTTGAGAATTAAAAAAAAAAAGACCTAGTATCCTCTCAGATAACTGATACCAGCAGCTATTTTTTAACACTTTAGATCAAGATTCCCCGTCTGAGTAGTGGGCCCTCATACCAGTACCATCATTTTACAATATTTGTATGCAATTTGGAATGGTAAGATTTGGTGTACTGAGTGTTGGTACGGTATAATATAGCATACTGGTTTGGTATTGGTATGGTACAGAAGCGATCAGTACAGCAAATCTTGCTTTGGATCCTTAACAATATCACCCCCCAATGACAACTACCTGAATAAAGAACCCTATGAGGCATTGCACTTTGTCTAGAACTCAAATAAAGATTTCTAGTAGTTGGCTAACCCTTGCTTAAATATCTAATCAATTGGATCCAAGTTTTCTGTACCAGCCCGAACCGGCCGGTACATTCCGTACTGTACTGTATCGGTGGGGAACCGGAATGGTTTAGACTGATTTTTGGAAAATAGTCTGAACCGGACCGAACAGATCGGTACAGGTCGATACCGGACGGTTTGATCTGGTATGGATCGGTACGGCATTGGTACATGATAGTTTTTTTTGGGGGGGACCATTGGGTGGGATTTTTTTTGATTTTTTTATTGGTGGTACGGGGCGGTATGGTATGGTACCGTACCGTACCAGCTGGCAACCAGCACGGGTGCTGATATCGAGTCCGTGAACCTTGAATTGGATATTACCTAGATCCATAAGATTAAAGTACTGCGCTAAGGTTTTGATTGCTGTTGATCAAGTGACTGTTATTACCTGTAAGTTCTGCTGAAGTCCTTCATAAACCTGAATGCTTTTCATGGAGCCTACATAGAATTGGAGTATAAGTCCCACAAGCTCCTTACACTGTACTTTATCTTTTTCTATTAAAATGTGCCAAAATGTAATTTCTACGTTGGTCTTCATGCATCTGATTGATCTGAACTGCCAACCCGTAGTTTTGAATTCTGTCAAAATTTTGAGTCAATATAGCTTCTGCAGTTATCCAGATTCTAGGCTGACAAGTAAGAGGTAGTATGTTGCGTGCTTCAACCTCATGTTGTTGATATCATATGCTTTGGCTTTTTAAGAATCTCCTTGTTGATCATCACTTTGAGCTGAAATAAAATTTGGTGCAGTAAGTTATGGGCACTTCTGACTGTGTCGAACCTCACCTCTTGCATTTGATAAATGATAATGTCTCAGTTCTAGGACATGCTTGCTTGTACTTTTATTTACAATCCTTCCATCGCTTAAATCTGAAACTTCATGAATAATGAACGATCACATGCTTTCTTAAAAGAATTTGTGATCTTTAAGAAAATAAATTAAATTTCTAAGAATACATTTATAATAAAAAATTTAAGATAATTTTCTCTCTCTATCTGAAATACCTCAGTTTCCTATTTTTCTTTAATTCATCGGGTCCACGAGTAATGATTATCTTATTTGCCATTTATTTGGAATGTGATGTGCAGTCTCCTACTTGTCTTTGGAGCAACGACTTATCTTAAACCATCTCTTAATGCCTTTATTTATTTATCATAATTTTTAATATTTAGGGGCAGATATTGGTCTTCTTTATACCTCCTTTGGTTAGGATATCGTCAGTGTCTTTATTTTGTCTTGTAATTTTAATGTTTTTCAGTATGATCTATTAAAAAAAATATTGAGCAAAGTTTGCTTATGTTACTTTAACCAGCATTTTCTGTTAAAAACTTTATGGTTGTAAGTCTTAACATGTTCTTGTAGGTGTAGCCCTGAAGAAGAAGAGGAGAACCAGTCGGTGTTATTACGGAGAACGACAATTGGAAATGGTCCAGAAACTGACACTAATGTCACTTCTGGGTTAAATATTGTAGTATGTCGTTCAGTGGCATATTTAGCTGTCCATGACTGTAGCTTTCCTTTGGCAGGTCCACCTGAATCAGTACTTGACTGGACTCGAGAGCTTGATTCAAGGTTGTCAAATGAGAATAACTCTGATCAGATTTTCTCCAGAAAACTTTGGCGTCTTGTCCGATGCCAGAATGGCAAGTTTCATTTATCTCTCTTTTTATTTATCTTCCTTTCAGCAACTTAGTTTTGTATCCAGTATTTCAATTCTTTATTGCAACATTCTGCTCATCAAGTGAGTTATAGCCATAAGAGGCGCAAACCCATTGTCTAAATTTATGTTACTGATACTTTATGCTCTTGAATTCCAGGGCTTCGCATTTTTGAAGAGCTTCTAGAAGTAGACTACCTTGTATGTAGTGGATGTCATTGTGTTTGTATTTTGCAATATTATGGTAGAAACTTTAATCTGGAATTGAGCTTTTCTCATTCATGTAAATTGTATTTTGTACAGCCAAGGAGCTGTAGCAAAGCAATGAGGGCAGTTGGTGTGGTGGAGGCCACATGCGAAGCAATCTTTGAGCATGTAATGAGCATGGATGGAACACGTTTTGAGTAAGTTCTTGAGTCTATAGAACCTTTGTTTTGGATTGTTAGATCTCCTTAGTTATCCTTGTTCTCTTGCTTTGTAGGTGGGATTGCAGCTTTCAATATGGTAGCTTAGTTGAGGAGGTGGATGGACACACTGCAATACTGTATCATAGACTACAGCTGGGCTGGTTCCCAATGTAATGCTCTCTACAAGGAAGAATAACATGAATTGCATTGAAGTAATTGTGGCTGATCATCTCATTTCTGTTGCATGTTGGACAAAATTATCATGCTTGATAATTGGAAATACAACTTATCAGACATCATATGCTTATTTGAACATCTAGCATTAGATAGAATTACTGGCTAGCTTTGTTATAAAGGGATTTTACATGATCATACTGCCATAGTATACATGAAATATACATCCAACAAGGAAAGTTGCTTTAAAAATGTAATATATTTCTCTAAATATACTAAACCTTAATAGTTTCTTATAGGTGTTTATATTTATTATGCTATGCCAAGATCATGCCAGTATATGCCAAGATCATGCCAGTATATGCCAAGATCATGCCAGTATAGCTTTCTTTCTTTATTGGCATCGAGTTGGGTGACTATTTCTTTGGATGCTTCATTAGTAATAGTGGTTGGAGAAATAACTCTCTGGTAATCTATGATACATGTTCATAGAAGCTATCTTCAACATGCCTGACAGAAGAACCTTTCTATTACTCTTGCATTTCCATCTATCATGAGTAACTTTTACTTCTGGTTGCAAAACCTAATTCCTATAAACTCTCATTGTTCAAACATGTTAAAATGAATTAAGCACCTGAAATTCTTGGCCACATAAAGTAAATATTAAAGATTGCATTGTAAATTTGTAGTAAACTTTCAATTTATATATGCCAATTCTTTCGCAATAGTATTCATGCAATGATAACTAGGAACTATCTTACTTGCAATGTTACTCAGACATGTGAACTGGGTTTCAAGTGTCTGATTGTCCAGAAATATCTGACACTGGATTTTTTTAAAGATTAATCATGAAGACATGTTTATATGTTATATGTGATTGTGTAAATATGTATTGATTTGTGTATGTTAGTTGATTTGTTGGAACTATTGCTCTTTTTGTTCACAAATTGATAAATTAATTTGCTAATTGATATATTAGACTTGGTTGTTATTCAATAAGCAATGATGATGGTATGAAGCGTCATGGGTGTTCTGAAGTGTCCCCTAGTGTCTAACATGTCAAAAAACCTAAGTTCTGGAGTGCTTGGGTAATATCAATGTCTCCCATAAAATTTGACACGACAACATCCAAATAGACTTGTCCATGGGCTGGACGGCCTGTCCAATCCGCTTAAGCCTGCAGGCTTTGGTGGGCTTGGGCCAAGGTTCTATGCTCGGTGGGCCTAGATAGGCCTGTTTAATAAACATGCCAAGCTTGGGCTTTGAATAAAAAAGATTGGTTCATACTAGTGGAAAAAATTCTAAGAAGTACTTCAAAGATCAACCATCAAGACTGTTTTTCTTTTCCTTATGCAATTGATTTGAAGATTATGGGGAAAATATTGCATATGTGGAGGTTTTATCTACTTACTAAATGCAAATGAAGTAGTACTGTGGGCATGTTAATTTGGTGGGCGTTAAGGAGGTACGCGTGAGAGAGAGAGAGGTGCTTATGAATGTACGAATTATATTGTCTCTGTTATTGTTCATTAGATAGATGAAAAGCTTTGAGAATGCTATATTGGAAGTGGTGAAATATGTTTGAGGGAGTATGAAGTATGCTTACGCAAACTTACCATAAGGTCAATGTCTCTGAATGCTTTGGGCTGATAGCAAGCTTGGGATTTTTTCATCATTATTCATTTTATTGATGAACTTATAGTTGAGATTTAGGAGGTCTTGCGGTGTATATTATTTGGCAAATGCATAGCGTGAGTTGATGAGACTTGAATTTGATTGAATTAAGAAGGATTGTTAAGGAGAACAAGGATATATAATTGCAAAGGAATCAATTTTGGGTTAGTGGATTATTGTTGTGCTGTGGAATGTGTCTAGAAGCAAACTCTACTTTAGAAGTATTGACTGAAAGGGGGCTTAAAGCAACAAAAGCATGTTCTCACATATTTGTAAGGCAAGAGCGGAGACATAGTTGATTACTTTCTAAAAGACTTTACAAGTTATTGTTGGGTCAATTCTTATAGTGTTAAACCTGGGAATTGGTTAGGGTAGAGCTTGGAATATTGTGTGACTTTTTAGGCTTTTCTTTTTTATTCGGCCCAGGGGGGTTTTTTTTGTTGGGTTGGAGGGGGGGTGGGGGGGGGGGGAGTGGAGATGGTTTGCAATGTGTTAAGGTGGAAATACAAAACTCTAAGAAATGAGATTGAAAATTCCAATTAACTATAAGAAAATAACAAAAATAACTTATATAAAAAGAGTAGGGGTGCAGCCAAAAAATGAGATTGAAAATTCCAATTAACTATAAGAAAATAACAAAAATAACTTATATAAAAAGAGTAGGGGTGCAGCCAAAAAATGAGCGTAAAGTTGTACAAATAGGTTTTGGTGTGTCACGTTGTGCCAAAGCAGTCATATAAAGTTCAGCAAGGCTGTTTTGGACCTTTAGGTCTTCAAGCATTTGACAATTGGCCAATCTGAGCAGAAGAGCCAAGAAGAGGAAAGTAATGACTTTATATACATATTTGCTGAACTGCATGCTTTAACTTCTTGTAAAGCAGTTAATGATTTTAAAATGAATGATACACCATCCAAATTGAAGATCTGAACTGTTGAACAAAATCTACACCTCGAAAAATGCTTCGAAACCAAATTTCATATATTTGGTGGCCTCTAACGTAGGTTCAATTTGGTGCATAAATGAATAGTATTAATTGCATCGGTGTGGTAAAATACATGATTTAAATTCACCACTTTTTGATCATTAGACCATAATAAAAGGTAGTATCATGCTATTAAAACCATTTTGACACCTACTTAACGATTATGTTAGAGACCAGAGAACACGTGAATTTTGGTTTTTAAGCATTCTTTTTATAGTCTAGATCATTCGAGATCTTGGATCGTGAATTTGGATGGTCTATCATTGATTTTGAATGTTTAACTCCTTGAAAGGACCTTGAGAAATATAGAGAGGAAGTTGGCCATTGTCTATCAAAGTTGTAGTCAGAAGTCTACTATCTCAGTATCGGACCCCGTACTGGTACTGTTCTATTATAGTGCCAGTATGCAGTACGATAGTGTAAGGTTTAGCATACATGATGCCAGTATGGTACCATAGAGCGTACCAGTATATGGTATGGTACCGATTGGTACGGCAAATGGTTGTAATACTAAGACATTTTTTATTTCTAAAGTTTATGCAATTTATTTGGAAGTTCTTTTCTATTTAAGAAACTTTTTATTTTCAATATGACACAATCTTCTTGAGAAGAATCTAGGGGAAGGAACTAAAACAGATTTACTTAACAATCATCATAGTCATGTTTAGATAATTAGTATGGAACTCTTCATTGTGAAATTTGAATGAAAAAGGCCTTGTTTTGCTTTATTATAGGTAGTAGAGCTTTTGTCTGTGGGCTTTGGGCAATAGACATTTTAATAAAAAGCTGTTTACTATTTGGTAATTATATTTTTGAAGTGCAATGGAACTTTAATATCTATTTAGTAAATTTGTGAAAGTGCATTTAGTTTCAAGAAATAATAAAAAAAAGATGTCAATAGTGCTATCGATTGTTTAATTATTTGTTAAACCATTATTATAAAGTTTCCTTAATTTATAAATTATTTATTTTAATATATGAACTAAATAATATAAAAAATAATAAAATTTTAAATATATTATAAAATATAACAATGATTTTATCATATTATTAGATAATAATATTATAATATAATAAAATGCTATTATTATTTTAGTATATTATAATATTTTTATAGTATGGTAATATTATTTCTTATAAAATGATTACTACAATATAGTGATGAAGATGATTATATTACGTTACATTACATTATATTATACTATATTATGTTATACCATCAAAATTGTTATTATAAAATAATGTTAACGTATAAATTATTTTAAATTAATCTTAACCATTGCTAGGGCTTGGACCTAGGTCTTTCCAAAAAAAAAAAAAAAAAAAAAAAAAACAGCTTCCTAATGCATCTTTGGTGCAGAAATGAATAGTATTAATTGCATCAATGTGATAAAATACATGATTTAAATTCACCACTTTTTGATCATTAGACCGTAATAAAAGGTAGTATCATGCTATTAAAACTGTCCATTTTGACACCTACTTAATGATTATGTTAGAGACCAGAGAACATGTGAATTTTGGTTTGTAAGCATTCTTTTTATAGTCTAGATTATTCGAGATCTTGGATTGTGAATTTGGATGGTCTATTGTTGATTTTGAATGTTCAACTCCTTGAAAGGACCTTGAGAAATATAGAGAGGAAGTTGGCCATTGTCTATCAAAGTTGTAGTCAAGTCCACTGTCTCAGTATCGGATCCTGTACTGGTACTGTTCTATTATAGTGTTGGTATGCAGTACGATAGTGTAAGGTTTAGCATACGGAGTGCCAGTATGGTACGATAGAGCATACCGGTATGTGGTATGGTATAGATTGGTATGGTAAATGGTTGTAATACTAAACATTTCCTATTTCCAAAGTTTATGCAATTTATTTGGAAGTCCTTTTCTATTTAAGAAACTTGTATTTTTAATATGACAATCTTCTTGAGAAGAATCTAGGGGAAGGAACAAAAACAGATTTACTTAACAATCATCATAGCCGTGTTTAGATAATTAGTATTGAACTCTTCATTATGAAATTTGAATGAAAAAGGCCTTGTTTGGCTTTATTATAGGTAGTAGAGCTTTTGTTTGTGGGCTTTGGGCAATAGAGCTTTTAATAAAAAGCTGTTTACTATTTGGTAACTATATTTTTGAGGTGCGATGGAACTTTAATATCTATTTAGTAAATTTGTGAAAGTGCATTTAGTTTCAAGAAATAATTAAAAAAAGATATCAATAGTGCTATTGATTGTTTAATTATTTGTTAAACCATTATTATAGAGTTTCCTTAATTTATAAATTATTTATTTTAATATATGAACTAAATAATATAATAAAATTTTAAATGTATTATAAAATATAACAATAATTTTATTATATTATTAGATAATAATATTATAATATAATAAAATGCTATTATTATTTTAGTATATTATAATATTATTATAGTATGCTAATATTATTTCTTATAGAATGATTATGACAATATAGTAATGAAGATGATTATATTGCGCTACATTACATTATATCATACTATATTATGTTATACCATCGAAAATTGTTATTATAAAATATTGTTAACTTATAAATTATTTTAAATTAATCTTAACCATTGCTGGGCTTGGACCTCGGTCTCTCTCTCAAAAAAAAAAAAAAGCTTCCTAATACATCTCAAGTAGAGCTTTTCCCAAAAGCTACAGATTGGAGCTTTCTTCTAGTAGATCTTTTTCAGCTTTTGGACAAGCTAGAAAGCTATTTCAAAATTTTTACCAAACACCTTAAAATATTTCAAAAGAGCTTTTGGCCCTCGAAGAAGTGCTTTTTGGCCCTCTAAAGGCAATGCCAAACAGGGCCTAAGTGAATGTATTGTTAGAATCTACGACTTTATTCATGTTCCTTTTGTTGGGTCTTTAATATTATTCATGATTTCTGCTAGTTGTGATTAGCAATTTCTAGTTTTAACTTTATAGTTAGCATTGTCTTGTTAATGTATTTATTAATGTTTAAATAGTTATAAATTTGATGACTTTTGGACTTATCTTATTATGAAATATTGATTCGATGATGAAATTTATGCTAAAAAGGGGATGTATATAAGATATAATTATGTATGCATGTTCATGTAGATGTATATAAGCCTAGGAATGCATGTTTGAAGCATTGGAGAGCCTTCCATGGTTCCACCCTGGGTTGCTACCTAATCACCTGGGCCACTCCTAGGCTAGGGAGGGGTTTCCATTGGCCCTACCTAGGCCTATTGACAACCTTGGTATGCATTTTATTTTTGTATCATATAATGATTCTTTTTGGTTTTGGTTTGGGCTAATATCATTTTTATGTAGCTCAATGGCTAGCCAAAAATTTGTATAGGGGTTGCACTCAAAGCCTAGCACAACCCAACAAACTAGAAATCAAAATTTGCAATCTTGGTACCAAATACCGTATTGGTATGTTATTGGTTCAGTAGGGTATGGGTCAGTACACACCTCAGTATGCCTTGGTATGGGCCAGTATCAAATCAAATGAGTTTCATACTGGTTCAGATCTAGTAACGAATGGTATGCCCCGAATCAGGCAGCTCAAGGTGGTATGCCACTTCATGCTGGAAGCCCATGCTCGGGCCTGCTTAAAACTGACTACTGAGATGGTTCTAGATTTGCCAGGTTTGTATTGTGTTAGTATGATTGTCACATTGTGATAATTAGATCTATGTGAATGCTATAGAATAAAGAAGGTGCATGCATGTAGCATGAACATAGCAATGATGAGCTGGTTGTGATGTAACTTTAGGAAGAATTTTGATCAATACTTTGATGGAAACCTAAAGATTGCATGCGGGGGCAAACCCGAACATTTCCTTTCAGGGGGGCCAATAAGTGTATTGATATAATAACAAAATAATATAAAATATATATATATTTTAAAAAAGATGGAATCTTTGTGGACAAAAGAAATATTTATTAATTGAAGTGGTGGTCATGCTAACTTATTAACTGGAACTTTTCCATAGTTGATTATGTCCTAATTATTTCTTTGAAACATAGAAGTATCTATCTTTTATATCATGATAAGGGAAGAATAATTTGCTCATGTCTTGTTTTATACAATACAATGATATCTAAAAGAAAGCATTATATACAAAATGGAAAATAGGGAAACTGCTAACTTTCTTTTTCCTTCCCTCCCACCAATCATCCATTTATTATGTTACAAAATGATTCAGATGTAGGATCTTGATTTTATGATAAAGTAATTCTGTAAAAGGGGATGGCTTTTTGTAACTAGTGGCTGGAACAAAGAAGAAAGAAGAAAAATGTGAACAGAAAGCATTAACCACAGATGATCCAATGCCGATAGAAAATAAACTCTTAAATGGTATTTAACATACAGAAAACTGCCAAATAGAATGTGTCCCAAGTAGAAATATCACATTATGAATATGTAATATTTCACGATGTGATGAAAACATATTTGATGGGATGGTTAAGGAATTATCTATGGTTTAACTCTTCATATCTTATCATATATAACCCTTTTGGTATGAATAGTTTATTAGTATGGGTGAGGATGTTCTTATTTGGACATCTTGATGGGGTTTTTGGTTTTGTGTTGTTAATTTTCTGCCATGGATATTGGCAGGAATTGTTTGAAACTTAAGCACAAGCTCATTAATGCATACCTTTGATTAATTTTATTCGATGGAGAGATAAGCCAATTTCTCTTTCCATGGTGCAAGCAAGATTGGTTGGACACTCTTTTATGGGTTGTATATTCACTTGTTCAGCCTTATTTATTTCATCTAACCTGGAAATTTTGGGGTGTGTGTCTGTATTAGTGTACTGTATTGGCAGCGATCTCATTTATTTTAGTGGAGAGGCAGGATTTGCCTTCTTGTACTTGTATATCTGGGGTACGAACTGTATGATTGATGATAATAGGAACTGAACATTGTGGCAAGAAAAGGTTTGATTAAGAGGGAGGAAAAGTGGCAGAAATTGGAAAATTTCATTTGATTATGATCTTCTAAAAAAAAAATAAAAAAGGAAGGCAAAGTCCCATCATTGAGTTGAAAATGGGAAATTCATGGAAAATTGCAATCCCTCCACATAATATTTAGCTATTTATTATTCCTGAATTCCTTTTGTGAAAAATTAAATTTGCAATAAAATACAAGATGTCAGAGGCAATTGACATAGGTGGCCAAGTGCAGTACTCTCTCTTTACACATACATGCATGCATGCATGCATGTGTGTAGTTATAATGCATGTGCAGATGCTCATGGCTGCTAAGGATTTGAGATTTGAGATAATTTATTGAGAGTCTAAATTCTAAAATGACTTGAAAATAATTGATGCATAATTAACATTTTTGCTAATGCATCGTAACTCACCTAGGTCTCTTGGCTCGAAAGTATCTCTTGTCCTTCTTGATCCCTTGAATTTTCCTAGAAGTTAGAATCCAGATATATTAAGAACATTTTTTGGAATTTTTTAAATTCTTTCTTTCTTGCTAAATTAGATTTTCTCTTGTTTGTTCGACAATTAGCATCAGTGCTTCTATTCCTACACACAATCTCTATTCTCTTCTACTCCTTTTCTTATTCTCAAATTCCAGCAGCATTAGAATTCTTTTTTTATAGAAGTCTAGCATGTTTTAAGTCTTTTTAAGAGAGAAATCTAATTAGGGTTATTTTGGAATTGAAAAATTAGAAAATTAAGCCACTTTTATATAATAGTAGTAGTAGTAGTTCTTATTTTTGTCATTATCAAAGTCCAGCAATGTTAGAATCCCTTCTTCTACAGAAGTGTAGGGTCTCCACCCTACTCTGCCCCTAGTTGCATTAATAGTTGGACAATGAAGCCAATCAAGTGGCAAGGTTCTACGTAAAAGAAAAGAGAGAAGTCTCCATTAAGTAGAGCATTGATTATTTGCATTTAGGCATATCTGGATAGAAAATTCAAAGAAAGAGTTTGAAAGCTTAGTTTAATTGATGCAAATATTGACATGAATCCAATGGATTACCTATATCAAAAAATGATATAAGGTTCTTGAAGTTGGCTAATGAGATATCTTGTATCAGTTAGGGTTGTATCTCTTGAATAAACCCCTTTATATTAAACTTTGAAAATATTTGTTGTTAAAATCTGACAATCCATGATTTGGGTCTTATGATTCAGATCAAAATGATTTTAAATGATCTGCATCCATCCTCAGACTACGATTACTTAGGACAAGAAGATCTAGATTTGCTTATGCATCATACAGTCCCTTGGACCATAAGGTCCAAGTTGATCATGTTTCTACATATTGAGTCATGTTCCAATTTTTATAATTTGTTGGTCTATATGGCTTTTAGAATTACTCATCCTTAATAAGTTTGAGCATATAGATTTGGCAAGCTTGGTAGGGTTTTTGACTTCTAGAAACTAAAGAAACAGAAAGTTTGGGGTTTATGGAATTTAGATCAAGAAGCAAAAAGTAATTTCATATTTTATAACCATTTGTTAAACTCCAATTTTCTCCCCTAAAATATCCTACCAAAAAGGATGGTTAACTTGTTAGTTTGTGTATGGATTACATGATATCTTTGTCATTAGACGTGCCACTTATGGGTTTATGATGGTGGAGACCAAATTTTGTTACTATATATATGATTTTTCTTGTTCTTCATCTACTTTATATTTGGCTCATTTATCTCAGTTTCACCTTTCATCTATATTTTTTTTGAAGAAATTGGAGAAGAATCTTAAGATCTCTGATTTGATCTGTGATCAGAGCTGATCTAACATCTTTGATTTATTACTTGATATTGACCACATTGATATATCTTAAATAAAAAAAGTGCAATAAAACATTCATGATATCGCTGCCATCAATTATCTAACAACAAATAAATTTTATACAGCATTTAACTTTGTATTTTGTTTAACCATATGCTACACATTTCCTGTTGTTGTCTATGGCAAACATCTTTTATGACATTGTTTTGAGTCTTTTGACATGTTCTATATGATTTATTCGTATGCTATGCTGTGCCATGGAAATCATGCATCTGTATGCTAAAATGTGACACATCTGTGCCTTGTCTTTAAAGAAATATACTTGGTTGTGCAGGTTTGTGTGGCCCCGTGATCTTTGTTATGTGCGTTATTGGCGGCGTAATGATGATGGAAGTTATGGTGAGTGTGTTAGTTCTTTTCCCTTTGCTATCATTTTCCCATCATTTTGTATCCTAATGCACGTAGATGCGTATTACCATTTTGCAGTTGTCTTATTTCGGTCCAGAGAGCATCCAAACTGTGGTCCACAGCCAGGATTCGTGAGAGCCCACATTGAGAGTACAGTTCATCGCTTGCTTTATGGCTTGCTGAGGAATTTTATCACATACATGCTATTATGCTAGAAATACAATTATCATATTTTGATATCCAAAAAAAAATCATTTCTTTGTTCTCAGGTGGTGGATTCATCATTTCTCCCCTAAAGTCCCGAAATGGGAGACCTCGAACGCAGGTACAGCATCTTATGCAGATTGATCTGAAGGGATGGGGTGTTGGTTATTTCCCATCATTTCAGCAACATTGTTTGCTTCAGATGTTGAACAGCGTTGCTGGTACTAGTCTTCTCTATTTGTGGTAGTTTTAATTTGGATATTGCTACATTGTTGGAAATGATTGTTTTTGTATTGTAAAATTTCATTTTTATGTATTTTATGGTTTTAGCACATTCTTACTATGAAAATCAGGATCTGCAAGAAAATTAATTTTTTTTTTTTTAATTGTTCCTTAGATCAAACCTTTCTTTTTCCTACTTGTCAAATTCTTTTGAAGTCTAGAGAATTATTGGCTTTTTGCATCTTTCTTGCATTAGTTTACATTACATAACCAGGGCATGCTTCCGTAGATGGTTTGGAGCAAGGTTCGGGGATTCGGTGCCGGCCGGCCGGCCGTAAGAGTCCATACCGGACCGGGGCGAACCGACACAGGGAGGAGGAAAAGAGAGAGAAATAGTGAGGGGGGGACCGAAGATGATGGAGGGGAAGTGGTCAGAGAGGCCATCGAACGACATCCGGCTGGCCATCGTGGCTGCCCGATGGCGTAGTCTGCATGGGCGGCGCCGCGGGCGTGAAACAGGGGTTACCCCTGTTTCATGATTTTTAAAAAAAAACCTGAAAAAAGTGAAGCCGACAAACCCATTGCCGACTTCACTATTTTAGCCTTTTTTTTTTTTAAAAATATTTTAGTAAAGTTGGCAAATGATTTTCTGGTTTCACCGTTTTCAACTTTTTTAAAAAAAAAATTAAAAAAATAAAGCTGGTAGTGAAGTTGACAAACCCACTGCCAGCTTCACTATTCATCGGGCTTTTTAAAAAACCTGATGTAGGAACGGAGGTGGTTGCCCCTGTTCTGCGGCTACGACTCTGCCAGCATGGTCTCCGCCGTCCGGTGGCCACGACAGCCACCTGGCAACCTCCAGTGTCCCCTTTGTCGGCCGTGCATGCCTCCGGTACGTGCTCCCCCCTTTTCTCTCTTTCTTGCTTTTAATCGAGCCCTATCGGGCATCACAGGGCCGTTGTGGCTTCTGCGGCCCTCTGACGGCCACAACGGGCCACCGCCAGCCTCTGGTGGCACCACTCTTTCTCTCTCTTTCCTCCTCTCTCTCCACCTCTGTTTTCCTCTCTTTCATCCCTGACACCAGCGTGTGCCATTTTCATTGTTGGAACTATCCTGGTTTTTCACGGATCCGATTTGGCACGATTTTGAGAATACTGGTTTGGAGCCTTTTTGTTTTGCTTGAGCGGTTGTAAATTTGAGCATCCTAGTGGATCTATGGTTTGAAGCCAGCATTTTCCATACCGTCCCATATTGAGCAGTACGAGGCGTATCATACCATACTAGTATATTGAACTTTTCCATACCAACATAGTGGTACGATACCATACCGCCCCATACCAGGCGGTACGGGCCATATCATACCATACTGGTATATCAAACTGCCCCATACCAATACCACCGTACTGTATTGTACCGCATACCGACACTATAGTAGCATTTCATCGATACAGGATTCGGTACTAAGATGGTGAATCTTGTTTGAAGCAACATTGGCTGTATCATCCCAAACCTCCCAGTTCGGGGCGTACAGAAGTAAACCAATGGGGAACCAGGAAGGTTTGTTGTCAATAAACAAGCCGGGCCCTCACCAAAAGCTAACCCCCCTCCCTTTCTAGTTCGAGAAAAGCCCAATTCAAGAAAGGCTAAGCTCCCCATACCCCCACTTGCATCGATTTGAAACCCTTCGAACCCCTCCTGCAGTCTCTCTCTCTCTCTCTCTCTCTCTCTCTCTCTCTCTCTCTCGCCCCCCTTCCCTCATGCGGACCCTTTGAGACCCTTGCCTCTCTTCTACCTCCACTTGCCGCTGCCAATGCCCTCCTCCTCGAGGCCTTCTCCCACTCCCCATCTATCTCAACCATGGGCATCAGACCTGGGGGACTATTTTTTCCCACAAGATTTTAAATTGCATGGGATGGGGCTGACTCGGTTTCTCCACTGAACAAGATGCTCTGTTGTCTTGTCCTGTCTCGGTGGCAATCCCGGTCATGCATCCCGGTAGATATCTTCTATCTTTCTCTCCTCCTTTCCTTCCTTTCTTGTTCTTCTTTCTTTCCTTTCTTTCTTTTTATTCTACCTTCCTTTCTTTCCTTTCCTTTCCATATCCTTCTTTCCTTCACTTTTGTTTTCTCCTTCTTTTCTTTCTTTCTTTCAGTTTTCTTCTTCTTCTTCCCTTTCACTCTTTCTTTTTTTTCATGTTTCCTTCCTTTCTTTCTTTGCTCATTCTTATTTTTCTCCCTGCATGGATGGGTTTCAGAGTCCTAACCCTGCCCTGGTTCCATTTTCTCACAAAAATGGGACGAGACGTTTGGGACACCCCCTATTCGGCCAAGATGTAAAAGCTTGCTTCTCCAACTACAGGTCGATCTGCGCCTCCAAGTGAGTCCCTCCCCTTATTTCTCCCTCTCCCCCTCCCTCTCTCTCCTTCTTCCTTTCTGGCACTCTCCCTCTTCCTCTTTATGGTTCCGGTATGTCATGGTTCGGTTAGTATGGGCTTGTTTTGTACCATATCGATTGCCAGCTAACATTCCTGTTGATATCGGTTTTGCCATCCTTGTTGTGAATTTGTCTATATTGGATTGCCTATGGGTAGAGTGGAAGGTGGGCCAGTTGCCTAGCTTGGTCACATTAGCCTTTGGACTAAACTACCCTAGGAAACAAAACAAAGCTGAGAGAGAGAAAAGAAAGAAAAAATATATTTCCAAACCCTAAGTTGACTTGATTCTGTGAAATGCCTTTCTCTTGCAAAATAACCTTGAAAGTTTGGTTATGGATGGGTTATTGCCTAAAAGAGAGTTGACAGGAAGTTGGAAACCAGTCATGATGCATATTCAAGTTGTAATGTTTTACACTTGGGTCAATGAGAGAATAAGGCTTGCTAGTCAAGGTAGTTGTTAAGAGCTTCTCGGGAAACCCAAATACCACATTCATGTCTCATTTTCTAAATAAGACAACTACTCTGTTTTCAAAATAGGAACTTCTCAGGAAAGTACTGTCTCTCATTTTCAAAATAATCATTCTTAAAGTTTTTAAGAAGCATTTAGAAAATTTGTTTCAGCAAGTTACAATGTTTTTATTAGAGGATGATTTATAATTAAAAATTTGAGAACTTATGGACGGCCTATTGCCTATGTTGAATGTACTTGTGTTCATATACAAGTGCTGATGTGTGTCTAAGCATCAGATTGTTTCAATATCCAACATTTTTTTTTCTAGGTGAGCCACGTCCAGCCAATGTCTATGATTAAATGCGAGTGCGATACTTAGGCTAAACTGAAAAGTTTGGGTAACATAGTTGGCTTCATTTTTATTATGGGTTTATAAAAGTTTTATGATGTTCAATTTTTTGGGAGAGGGTTGAGTGTTAGTTGGTTGTCTCGATAAATATAGGATTGTTCATGGTGTGCAGTTTCGGAACTGGTTGGTCTCAACCAGGTGGTTCGGGATGGTGTGGCCGACCTTGGCATGGTTGGATACACTGCAAATGACTATGGAAAGTTTTTTCTTTTGACAATAGTAGGGAACTGAGGCTACACAATCTTTACTTATATTCTTTGTTTATGTTAGCCATAGAAATTGTTGCTAAGATGGCCAAAATGATTGACTGTGAGTGGTTGATTTGAGAGTTATGAAGTTCACAAAGTTGTGTAGGTGTCAATGTCCAAGTTGGTAAAGTCACTAGAAGCTGTTGACAACGACCTGGGTTTGAATCCTGCTTACATTGTAACAAAAGATGGTGGGGCATTACTGGAAAAGTAAAGATTTCTTTCACCTTTGCTTCCAACTTTCCTCTCTTTTAGTATGGCAGCCGTCAAATCTGATTGTTCCATGATGATTATAACTTCTGAAAAAAGAACAGAATGTTTCCCAAGTAAATACCCTTCCTGGAGCCTCCCCACCTTTCTTTCTCTAAAATTCTCATAGACATGCTGCCGTGCAATAAATTAGCCAATGAAATTGGTAGGATCTTGTGCTATTGATGTTTGATGGCCATAAAACCATAGCATCCCTACTGCCTGAAACGAATGTTTATGACATATTTATTTTATTTGGTGTCCAAGTACAATCATTTCTTTTGCTATGTTATTGATTGTGTGGACTGTTTTAGAGGATCTCCATGCAGTTTATACTAAAATCACTTGCTGGTGTTGGCCCTTTGTTGATTAAACATATCTATTGTGCATAAATGGCAGGGCTGCGTGAATGGTTTTCTCAAACAGATGAAAGCCACACGGTTTCACGGATGCCAGTAATGGTCAATATGACTTCGAATTCTGCTTCTTCTAGAAAGGAACGGAAAACACAGGAGAATTCCATTCAGCCTAACCCGTCAGTGGATCAGATGCATTCTGCTAGCAGACACTCTGTAATGTTGGATGAAGACTCTGATGAGGATGAGGATTATCAAATTCCAGATCCTGAACAGGAGGTTGGTTGACTGCTTCCAATCTCATGTATTTCTTAGCAACCTTTTTCTGAATATGAACATTGCAACATTTGCAGGCATATCCGGTCAAACTTGAAAACGACATAAGACTCGCAGGTCTGTGATGTAATTTGCTGTCTTCTCTCTCTAGTGTTGTGATCACTGTTGTTGACATTGAGTTATGACTAACTGTTACATTCTTAACAAACTGTTTTTGTAGATGAGGAGCCTTCTGATCAAATTGATATGGCTGGCTTTTCTGGCATTTTACGCCGGGATGATCGGGATAAAAGTCGTGATTGTTGGAGAATATCTGATGGGAATAACTTCAGAGTTCGTAGTAAACATTTTACATATGACAAAACCAAGGTCTTCTGATTGAATCTTTATGTACTAAGTATTGTCATATTTAAAGCTTGTAGAGTAGCACTGGTTAATACTATTTTAGTTTATGCTGTTTATGGATTCCAGTATTCATGTGCAGATTCCTGCTGGAAAGCATCTAATGGAGCTTGTAGCAGTTGATTGGTTTAAGGATGTGAAACGAATGGACCATGTTGCAAGGCGAAAAGGCTGTGCAGTCCAAGTAAGTTGTATCACTATCAATGACTCCATGAGCTTTGTATTGTTCAATTGCCTGATTTGTTTGTTTGTTTCTTTGGGACAATGGACAAAAATTCTTGTAATGTTTTTCGATTAATTGTTTACGTTGTTTAATTAAACTAATTAGTGGCACAACAAGGTTCTCATTTTGTTTTTGGTGAGAGATTATTTTTTTAAGGAAAGTTCAATCGGGTTTTGTTCCAAACAAAGATGTTTGTGTGAAAGAAAGGGAAACATTTATTCTTGAAACACAACCATTATTTTTCAACCTGTTCATTCAGCATGATCTTTTGAAGTCATATGATCTTTTGAAGGCCAGATATGATTGTAGAAAATATAAGGTGAATATTAAGTAGATAATTTCTTAGAAGGTATCAGAATATCTGAATGACAAGTACACAAACATAAAGCGATGCGGACCTGAATGGATTATGGAAGTAGAGAGAGCTATATGTAGTTAGTATGGGGAATGTAATGCGAGTCTGATAATAGTGGCAAAAGGTTCTGATTTTGCTGTTTTGGCTCTAATTGCAGAACTAGAACATCATGATCCTTATTCTTCTTCTTCTTGTTTTTTTTTTTTTGTATTGTCCAGTGAACATCAAGATATGCATCAATTCTTTTCTCCATATCTGTTGCATGAGGAATTAATATTTTATGTGAGAAGGAGATTATCACCATCTACAAGATGCTGAAAGATTTTGAAGACTGATTGGACCTGCACTTGTCAGATTGCATTCTTATGTGCATGACAGCCATTATATCTGGCTTTATTTGTATATTTCACTTTCCAGAATGAAAATCTGTTGCTTGCCCCAAGTAATTACTACTTTTTACACTGCAGAAGTTGGGTTTAACTGGAATTTATCCTGATGATGTAGGTTGCATCAGAGAAGGGACTATTCTCATTGGCAATAAATTTGCAAGTAAGTTTTTGCTTGGTTTTCTCCACTTCAACTTCTAAGTGTTTGTTCCTCTGTGCATATGAATTAGCTCATTTTATTACTTCATTTTAGACAAATACAGTAACAGTAACTTTTGGTATCATTTTATTACTACCAAGTTATGACCATGTTCAAATGCACACAAGAACATAGGGTAACCTTTCTTAAATTCATGCTGTCAAAATATCTGTGATTTACTAAAGAATGCAGGTAATTTGAAAGTTGCTTGCTTTTGGGGACCTTTTTCTAGGTTTTGTTCTTTAATATTTCCTCAAGAACAAATTTCAGCAGAATGTATTTCTGTATTTATGCATAACCATTTCATGCATTTTTTTTAAAAAAAAATTATTATTATTTTTTTATAAGAATCGCATTAGGTTCCATTCCTCTTGGAAAGATTTAATATAACCTTGACAATGAATGCATTGAACAAAGAAGTTTAGCTGCATCTCTATCCCATGACAATAAATCAAAGGCCAACCACGTGGTTTCACTATGAATTATATCCTGATGCTAGTGAGCCTTTTGAGGTTATTCTTACATTGGAAAAGTGTACCCAACTCTTAGAATTTGCCTTACTGCATTTCAGTCTGTGAAGTCTGGATGGTTGAACTAAATCTTTTTCCCCAATACTTTACTGGTGCAAACTACATAGGCATCAAACTTAGTTGCACACACATCTCATTGCATTTTTGAACATCTTATTTATTATCATATATCTGGAACCGGTGAAGTAACTTGCTAATCTTGCAGGTTCCAGGCTCAACTCATTACAGCATGGTCTTTTATTTTGTAACAAAACAGCTGGTCCCTGGATCACTGTTGCAGCATTTTGTTGATGGTGATGATGAGTTCCGTAATAGTAGATTCAAGCTTATTCCTTCTGTTCCTAAGGTCATCATCTCCTCTTGATCCTTCAATTTCCTTGTTATATTTTATAAATAAAGTTATAAAAGCCAAGCATGCAATGTAAACTCTACTTTTTCCCATCTGTAGCGTCTTTTCTTCTCTCGTTTGAAAAGAAATGTTTTTAGTTTCATCTGATAATATATGATAATCCCATCAGTAATGGTTGTTGGCATAGCATTGCATTGCTTTACTGATTAACGTAGCAAGGCAGGGCTCCTGGATTGTACGCCAGAGTGTTGGAAGCACCCCTTGTTTATTAGGCAAAGCTGTTGATTGCACCTACATTCGTGGACCCAAATACCTGGAGGTAAGAAAATTCTGTTATGATAAGATTCTTACTCTGTGGAATTTCGTGTCCAACTATTTAGCAAATGAATTTTGATTTGAAGCTGCTGAAGATATAGGATGTCTAATGTTTATTAACATGTGCAGATAGATGTTGATATTGGTTCTTCTACAGTGGCTAATGGAGTTTTAGGGCTTGTGTGTGGTGTGATTACAACATTGGTAGTTGATATGGCATTTCTTGTACAGGTACTCGTTTGTGCGATTATCAATCTAATTCAAATTATGACATAAACGCTTTTACCCTGTTGGCGTTAGGAGCAAAATGAAGTTCAATTCTTTTTGGTACATATTTGCACAAAAGGCTTAGGCTAAGCACTTGCATATAAATTTTAAAGGGACAGAATCCATCGATCATACTATGTGAAGATTGTATGGAATATTACTAGTTTCTTTGCACTTGGCAAGACATTCATGGAATAACTTGAATGCTGGAGTGTTTTCCAAAGGATGATGCTTTTGAAGTATGGCCCATCCTAGAGCCACCCAGCGTATGATGGCTGTCATGCACATTATAATCCGTAGATTCAGGGAATCATATTTAAATTTCACTTCTTATCTTGTAATTGTTGCTGAGATGGATGCAATCTCCTTGCCAATTGTCCATCTTCCTTGCACTTTTCGTCTACAGTTACCATGGAAGCTGTTCCCTGTTCACAAGAGTATAAACTGCATAAGCAACAAAATAGGGTTCTGCTTGACTGCTGGCCTGCTAGGTCTCATGGCAACCCTAATGGTTTCCACAATTGCCAAGCCATGACCCAGAAACCAATTTAAAGTTTGACAGCCTGTCATATTCTCAATATTTGTATATTCACAGATCTGTACTGTTCTTGTTTTTTTGGCTTTAACATCAATTGTTTTTACATAGCAATACCATGCTTGCAGGCAAACACCTTTGACGAGCTTCCAGAACGGCTTATTGGTGCTGTTCGCGTGTCGCATGTCGAGTTGTCGTCTGCAGTAGTGCCGGTGCTTGAGTCCGGCCCTTCAGCAGAATGAAACGATCGACAAATATTCAACATATATCTGTCATCTTTCATATTTTTTCCCCCTTCCATCATCGTCATCAGCAGGGAATGTGCTCCATACAGGGTGCAGCACGACCCCCCGATTCCCATACTGCAGCATTCCTGTGATGCCAGTCCTTTCCCCACTCGTAGAGAGAGAGAGAGAGAGAGAGAGAGAGCAATTTGTTTTCGGTGGGGGAGGTGATGAGGAGTGCACGTTGTATCAACCATGGCTTTGTTGTATTTTGCCAATATGCTTGACGCTCGGTAATCCAAAATTGCGGTGCTGCGTTATGTAACATTTTCTTTCACATTTTGTGACGGATATGACTTGACAACTCGATGGAGTCTGTATTCACAATTCTTTCTTGCAACAACGTTGATTGATAAGCAAAAGCGTTGCTACCTTGGTCTTTTTTTCTTCTCAGCGGAGTCTGTTTTCATAATTATTTCTTCTTCTTTCCCATTTGTTGCATTAGAGAGTGAATAATTGGCGGCAAGCTTGCGGATTCTCTTGCGTGGACCGAAGAGTTTGCAAACAGAACCTGAGCCGAGGATTATGTAGTTTAAACGTCAGTTACGGACCAAATACCAAAGTGCGGACCAAGCATTGAGGCATGGATCGCAATGCCAGCGATGTAAATCAAGTTTTAAAGTGCAAGCCGAGTAAGCAAGTGCAGAACGAAACCTAAAAAAATTACACGTCGAGATTTGGGTACGCCTAGTTTAATCCTTACGAAGTTTTTACCTTCGTTCCTTTAAATTTTGGCAACTTAATCTCTATCGCCATTCCACTTTGTCACGTTATGCGTGATATGCCAGCCCTGCCACACCACCGGGGGGGAACAGAAGAAAAAAAAAAAAAAAAAAGCACCACTTTTAAAGCACTAGAAAAAAAAAGGGGAAAAAGAAAAAGGAAGAGGGAAAAGGAAAAAAAGAAAAAGAAAAAGAAAAAAACTGATGAAGAAGACTTTCATCGATGGTCTTCTTCCAATTTTCCAATAGAAATCAGAGTCGAGGAACGTTCCAACTCCTTTCCCCTCTCCACCTCTATTTAAATGGATCAAGTTTCCTGTGAAACCCCCACCACAGGCTATCATGCATTGTTGAAAGAAATCCAACTTTCTTTCTCTCTTCTTCCGGACATCCAACATGTGTTCGCCGAAAACATCGTAGTCGAAAATCAGGCAAGACCCTTAAATCCTTTGATTAACCCTTCTTACTCTCTTTCTCAGCCTCAAACCAGAGTTTCCAACCGACAAACAGCCAAATTTCGTCAAAAAGTGGGGGGACTCGACTGATTCCCCGTTTTTCTTTTGTTTCTGCTCGTCTTCTTGATTTTTTCGGTGGTGATGATCACCACCGACCGCCAGTCTATGATCCACTTACTTCGCCATTGCGGCCCCAGCCACCACCGATCATAGCTACGACCGGCAAGAGACCTGCCATTCTGGGGAAAGAGGAGGAACAAGATTCCTGTTCCACCAAAAAGGAAAGCGGAAGAAAGAAGAAAAAAAAAAGAAAAAAAGGAAAGGAGAAATTATTGCCTGCACCTCATTCAAAATATACTTTTTGGTTCACGTAGGCTCGAGGATATTTTTGTTGAGGGAAAGAAAGAATCGTCGAAGAACTTTAATTTTCTCCGTACATCACCATTATTTTTATTAAAAAAATAAAAATAGAAACGGTGAAATCGCGATTTCCATTTCCTTTTTTCATCATCATTTTCTGTTTCTTCTCCATGTTCCACCCTACGAGTAAAAAAAAAAAACACGGAAGTGCTTAACTCATTGTGATTTCTATTTTATTTTGTACATCATCACAATTTTTGTTCGGATGAAAATAGAAACGAAAAAAAATTTCTCCAATTTTCAGGACTTGTCGTGATTTTCATTTTTCCTTCATGTTCCCCTTTTCGCTCCTGCTCGACTATGAGACAACCAATGATAATATTAGGTAACATAAATTCCAACACGAAAGTAAATCACTTTTGTAACTATCATCAACCAATTTTTTTCAACTAAATAACAGTGCAATAATTCTCAGGAAGATTTTTTTACAATCGTGACAGTATGAATCATGCAATTCTAACTCCACAATACAATCGTGACAGTATGAATTCTAACTCCACAAAATGAACACTACAAAACCATCTCAAAAGTTTCTATTGACTATTTTTTTTAGGATCTAGTAATATGACAAAAGGTTCATTACCAAACACAAAACCATCAGCAGATTCATCTTCTACTGCTCCAAGCTCCTATCGTACAATGGAATAGAGTCTCCAAAAGGTGGCTGGGTCATCGTAGAAATTGACGAGTCGTATGGTTTAAATAAATCAGAGTGAAAAGTATAATCATCCACCAATTTGATGGAAAAAAAAATTATTATGAAAAGGCCTTCTACCTGGCTCGAAATATTTGCAAAATCAACACCTTGTAGCATGTTTGTGAACGGAACATCAGAACTCTAATAAATTGCAAAAATAATTAGTTATATATGATAATTTTTGTATCGAGAAGTGAAATTGATTTTTTTGGCATTAGTATAAACTAATAAATGGATTTCCTTGTCACTAAGAAACTTAATTGATAAGAGTTTGTAGGTGCAAATGGATAAGCAAATGAAAAATGGCTTGGCGGGATAGGTAATGAGCATTGAATAATTTGTCTATCATCTTTGATTGTATTTTTTATTTATGAGGAGGATCCAGTTGCTTCTTTAACTTTTCCAGCATGAAAAATATGATTTTATCATCATATCATAAGGAGTCTCAAAAATTACTCAAGAAATGATATATGAAAAATATATTTACTCTTCTTTATTGATGAATCTTTCTTTTGTCTCTCAAAATGTCCTTTAAGTCTCTTTGTGGATATTCCTTTAGGTCTTACATGAAGGGGGTCTAACATAGGATCTTTATCACCACCATTATCATCATCAACAATAATTTTTTTCTTTTGATGATCACCATTAGGTTGGTTGTCTTTGACTGTTGAGTGAGCATCTGAGTTTAGCTTACTAAAAATATTTTCAAGTTTTGCATCTCCAAGTTCGAAAATATCCCATAAAATTTTTCTTGCTCCCTCATGTCCTTGACTTCTCATGACAAGGTTGTAGGCATATCGCATTGCTTGATTACGGTATGTTGGTGCAGAATTTGGTTGACATCGGATCGAGCTGGAGTCGAGGAAGACGAGATTGCCATTGATGACCTGCAAAATAAAGTTCCATTCGGAGTCCGTGGTGGTGGCTCCGGTAGAACCCTCCGACGATCAAGTCAGCTCTTCTGGCCAATAGAAATAGAATGCTCAGGAAAGAGTTTGGCAGAGTTTCGGAAAGGAGAAGAAAGCTTAGAAAAAATATATTTGGAGGATCTCTTTTTATAAACGGAGCTTGATTGATAGTGACGGCCATACCGTCCGATAGTGGGCCACTTAGGATCGCGTGAAGTTCGGTAAGGAGAGGAAGGTGTCGTCAGACTGATAGTGACAGCCATACCATCTGATAGCAGGCCGCTCGAAGCTACGTGGGGTTTGCTATGGAGCGAGGGGTATCGTCAGACTGATAGTGATCGTTCGTTGAGATTTAATAGCTGTAGTTCGAAGGAAGCAGGCATTGGTTGGTGAAGAACTTCGACATATATCCATTCTAGAGGAGTTCGGACTCCTAAGGGAGATACGGCTGAAGGAGAAATCCGATTGAAAGCGAGGTTTAGGAGAAGTTTGACTTCTGAAGAAATCTGACTGAAGGAGAAATTCGGAAGGAGTTCGGCTTCCATAGAAATTCGACTGTAGAGAAGTCTGGAAGAAATTCGGCTCATATAGAAATTCGATTGGTGGAAAGGTTCGAAAGGAGTTCGGCTCTTATAGAAACTTGACTGAAGAAGAGATCCGAAAGAAGTTCGGCTCCTGTAGAAATTTGACTGATGGAGAGGTCCGAAAGGAGTTCGGCTCCTGAAAAAATTCGATCGAAGGAGATGTCTAGAAGGAGTCCGACTCCTGAAGAAGTCCTGCGGGAGGAGTTTGGCCCTTAAAGAAGCCTAGCTGAAGAAGAAGTCTGGGAGGAGTTCGGCTCCCGAAGAAGTCCAGTGGGAGGAGTCCGCCTCCTGGAGAAGTCCGACTGAAAAAAATGTCTGGGAGGAGTTCGGCTCTTGGAAAAGCCCAGCCGAAGGAGAAATCTGAGAGGAGTCTGGCTCCTGGAGGAGTTCGATAGGAATTCGACCATTGGGGGAGATCGAGAGGGGTTCGATCGATGAGGAGTTCGGCCGTCTGAAGGAGTTTGCTAAGGTTTGGCCACTGAAGCTCTTTCATGATTATCAATTGCATTAGGCTAAGCATCAGGTTGGACTTCGATGGGATGTGGTTTATCCTCAATAATAGTCTCCCACTTTCGAGTTTGAAATTCGAAGGAAGGGAGTACAAAAAGATGATTGTTGAAGTCCTTTTCTGAGCTCTATACTCGTTGAAATTGAAGCTCGGAGGAAATTTTATCTCTAGTCGAGGTTGACGTTGAAGTGGAAGCTCGGAGAAGATCTTGTCTTCAGTCAAAGTTGAAGTTGAAGCTCAAAGGAGATCTTATCTCCAATCGAGGTTGAAGAAGATCTTATCTCCTATTGACGTAGATTTTGAAGCTCGGAGGAGATCTTATCTCCAACCGAGGTTGAAGGCGATCTCATCTCCTATTGAAGTAGACTTTGAAGCTCGGAGGAGATCTTATCTTCAGTCAAGGTTGAAGGAGATCTTATCTCCCATTGACGTAGACCTTGAAGCTCGGAGGAGATCATATCTTCAGTCGAGGTTGAAGAAGATCTTATCTCCTATTAACGTAGAAGCTCGACGGAGATCTTATCTCCAATCGAGATTGAAGAAGATCTTAGCTCCTATTGATGTAGACTCTGAAGCTCGAGGGAGATCTTATCTCCAGCAGCCGAGGTTGAAGAAGATCTTATCTCCTGTTGACATAGAAGCTCAGGAGAGATCTTATCTTCAGCCGAGGTTGAAGAAGATATTATCTCATATTGACGTAGACTCTGGAGCTCGAAAGAGATCTTATCTCTAGCAGCCAAGGTTGAAGGAGATCTTATCTCCTATTGATGTAGAAGTTCGGAGGAGATCTTATCTCTAGCCGAGGTTGAAGAAGATCTTAGCTCCTGTTGACGTAGACTCTAAAGCTCGGGGGAGATCTTATCTCTAGTAATCGAGGTTGAAGGAGATCTTATCTTCTGTTGATGTAGATTTTGAAGCTCGGAGGAGATCTTATCTTCAGCCGAGGTTGAAGAAGATCTTATCTCTTATTGAGGTAGACTTTGAGGCTTGAAAGAGATCTTATCTCCAGCAGCCGAGGTTGAAGGAGATCTTATCTCCTATTGATGTAGACTCTGGGGCTTGGAAGAGATCTTATCTCTAGCAGTCGAGATTAAAGGAGATCTTATCTTCTATTGATGTAGACTCTGAAGCTCGAGGGAGATCTTATTTACAGCAGTTGAGGTTGAAGAAGATCTTATCTCCTATTGACGTAGAAGCTCGAAAGAGATCTTATCTCCAACCGAGGTTGAAGGAGATCTTATCTCCTATTGACGTAGACTCTGGAGCTCGGGAGAGATCTTATCTTCAGCAGTCGAGGTTGAATGAGATTTTATCTTCTATTGATGTAGAAGCTCGGGGGAGATCTTATCTCCAGTCGAGATTGAAGAAGATCTTATCTCCTGTTGACGTAGAAGCTCGGGGGAGATCTTATCTTCAGCCAAGGTTGAAGATCTTATCTTCTATCAACGTAGACTTTGAAGCTCGGAAGAGATCTTATCTTCAGCATCCGAGATTGAAGGAGATCTTATCTCCTGTTGACGTAAACTCTGGAGCTCGGAGGAGATCTTATCTTCAGCAGTCGAGGTTGAAGGAGATCTTATCTCTTGTTGATGTAGAAGCTTGAGGAAGATCTTATCTCCAGTCGAGGTTGAAGGAGATCTTATCTCTTATTGACGTAGACTCTGGACCTCGGAGGAGATCTTATCTCCAGTAGCTGAGGTTGAAGGAGATCTTATCTCTTGTTGACGTAGAAGCTCGGGAAAGATCTTATCTCCAGCCGAGATTGAAGAAGATCTTATCTCCTATTGACGTGGACTCTGAAACTCGGAGAAGATCTTATCTCCAGCAGTCGAGGTTGAAGGAGATCTTATTTTCTATTGACATGACTCTGAAGCTCGAAGAAGATCTTATCTTTAGCAACCGAGGTTGAAGGAGATCTTATCTTCTGTTGACATAGACTTTGAAGCTTGGGAGAGATCATATCTCCAGTAGTCGAGGTTGAAGAAGATCTTATCTCCTGTTGACGTAGAAGTTCGGAGGAGATCTTATCTCTAGCCGAGATTGAAGGAGATCTTAGCTCCTATTGACGTAGACTCTGAAGCTCAGGAAAGATCTTATCTCTAGCAGCCGAGGTTGAAGGAGAACTTATCTTCTATTGACGTAGACTCTGAAGCTCGGGAGAGATCTTATCTCCAGCAGCTGAGGTTGAAGAAGATTTTATCTCCTGTTGTTGTCGGGCATAATGGGGCCATTGTCGGAGCCTTTCCTCTTGTTCTGTCTAAAATGAATGAGGCCTTCGACTTTGCTCACGTTAGGATGAGGTTCTCCTTCTGTTTCTAATGGACTGTGGGAGCACATAAGGGCCGTTGTCAGGGCCTCTCCCCCATCTCATCTAAAATGAATGAGGCCTTCGACTTTGCTCACGTTAGGATGAAGTTCTCCTCCTATTTTTAACGAACTGGGGGCACATAAGGGCCATTGTCAGGGCCTCTCTTCCCATCTCGAACGAGGCCTTCGACTTTGCTCACGTTAGGACAAGGTTCTCCTCCTATTTCTAATGGACTGTGGGGGTATATAAGGGCTGTTGTCAGGGCCTCTTCCTCCATCTCATCTAAAATGAACGAGGCCTTCGACTTTGCTCATGTTAGGATGAGGTTCTTCTCCTATTCCTAACGGACTGTGGGGGCACATAAGAGTTGTTGTCAGGGCCTCTCCCTCCATTTCGTCTAAAATAAACAAGGTCTTCAACCTGCTATGTTAGGACGAGGTTCTCCTCCTGTTCCTAACATGGCCACTTTTGGTTGCTTCTTTTCTGTCATCACATAGTTTTTTCACCAAAAAATAATAATGTTGAGATGGAGGAGTTTTGTTGAAGAAAAATTACTGGCAGTACATTTTCAGATTCTTTGAGTTTCAAGGTTGTGGGAGCGTTGCTCCTCTGAACTTCTTCAGGCATTAAGTTTTGGGCCAGACGACCTCCTCCACTTCATATGGACCATCCCAATTTGGGGCAAACTTCTCTTGGCTTTGAGACCGAAAGATGGCGGCTCGTCGAAGTACTAAACCCCCCAGAGATAGCGTTGATGATGTCGTGGGACGGTCGATCTTCTTGTTGTTCCTCCCTCATCGGTGATTCTAGCTGCGGTAGCACCTTTGGTTGATCTTCTCTTGCTTCAGGCCGATGTTTGTGGAGCATTGAGGGGGGCGTAGTTGTAAAATCTTCTTGGAAAAACTTTTTTGCGCCCTTCCGTCGAGGCTTTCTTGATGACGAGCTCGAGGAGTTCGAGCTCGCTTGCGCTCGGGGAGAGTCCGTGAGCGTGATCGAGCTTTATTTGGCCCTCCTATGAAATCTCATAAAGGGAGAACTTCGTGCTCTTTTGTCAGAGCTTCCTTGACGATGAGCTCGAGGAGGAGTTCGGGTTAGGTTTGCGCTCGAGGGAAGTCCGTGAGCGTGGCCAAGCTCCTAAATCCGTCGATCCATCCTCCATAATTTTTGATCGAGGACGTCACCTCGATCGCAGACCTTGAAAGGCTTTCGACTATAGATGGAGAAGGTTTCTTCCGGAGAAGAATCATGATTCGAATAAGGATTCCCTGCTCTCTGTTTTCTTTCCCAGGGGCGATGGGTATGCTATCCCAAGTTCTTCCTTGGGATCGATTTCTGACATCCTAATGGTGGATTTTCTAGCGAAATCGTCGTCGGGGGCTGCCGCATAGCCTACACTATCTCGGTGAGGCCCTAAACTGGCTACATCAGCAGGTTAAACTACTCCAGATCTACCATGACCGTCAGCAGAGGAGGAGGTTGAAGCACCAACGTTGGAGCCGGAACAGGTGGATCTGACTCAGATCTTGGAGAAGAAGATCTAAAGGATCAGTGGAGCACTCCTTTAAGAATAAGGGTACCTCAGGAACAGAGGATCCTTCCTCTAGTATCAATTCTATTGGTATAGAATTTGGTTGACGTCGGATCGAGCTAGAGTCGAGGAAGATGAGGTCGCCGTCGGTGACCTGTAAAATAAAGTTTCGTCCGAAGTCAGTGGTGGTGGCTTCGGCAGGATCCTTCGACGATCAAGTCAGCTCTTCTGGCCAATAGAAATAGAGTGCTCAGGAAAAAGTTTGGTAGAGTTTCGAAAAGGAGAAGAGAGCTTAGAAAAAATATATCTGGAGGATTTCTTTTTATAGACGGAGCTTGATTGATAGTGACGGCCATACCATCCGGTAGCGGGCCGCTCGAGGTCGTGTGAAGTTCTGTACGAAGAGAAAGGTATGATCAGGCTGATAGTGACAACCATACTATCTGGTAGCAGACCGTGTGGAATTTGCTATGGAGAGAGGGGCATCGTCAGACTGATAGCGACCGTTCGTCGAGATTTAATAGCCATAGTTCGGAGGAAGCAGGCATTGGTTGGTGAAGAACTTTGACATATATCCATTCCAGAGGAGTTCGGACTCCTAAGGGAGATGCGACTGAAGGAGGAATCCGACTGAAGGCGAGGTCTGGAGGGAGTTCGACTCCTGAAGGAATTTGACTGAAGGAGAAATTCGGAAGGAGTTTGGCTCCTGTAGAAATTCGACTGTAGAAAAGTCTGAAAGAAGTTCGGCTTTCGTAGAAATTCGACTGCAGAGAAGTCCGAAAGAACTTCGACTTTCGTAGAAATCCGACTGGTGGAGAGGTCCGAAAGGAGTTTGGCTCCTGTAGAAACTTGACTGAAGGAGAGATCTGGAAGAAGTTCGGCTTCTATAGAAATCCGACTAGTGGAAAGGTCTGGAAGGAGTTTGACTCCTGAAGAAATTTGGCCAAAGAAGATGTTTGGGAGGAGTCCGACTCCTGAAGAAGCCCTACGGGAGGAGTCTGACTTTTGGAGAAGCCCGGCTGAAGGAGAAGTCTGGGAGGAGTCCGGCTCCTGAAGAAGCCCAGTGGGAGGAGTCCAGCTCCTGGAGAAGTCTGATCGAAAGAGATATCTGGAAGGAGTCCGACTCCCGAGAAAGTTCTATTAGATATATGTGCCCTAAAAGCTAGAATTGGCTGACACTTGTAATACACTTCTAGGGACAAAATTATAATTATGACTATAATAAATAAAATGGGTTATTTTCTATCACATATGTGTATTTAGTGTCTGTGATACATCCTTTGAGTTAATGGTAATGATAATTCATATTTTCAAGAGTTGAAAATTTAAGACATGAATAATCATTATTAACTCATAAAATGCTCCCGACCATAGGACCATCACGAGGATGGTGATTGATCCGGAAGGTTGGTGTACAATCGCTTCTCTTTAGTAGATGAGTCTTGAGTCTACGGTGTGGAGACACCGGAGCGAGAGTACAGGTACTCGTTAGAGAACGAGGGCACTGAGCGTGACCACCTCGAGTAGTCATTAGGGAGTCTACCTTCTCGTCAATGACTGACTCGATGCTGCAGTAGTGTGTCTGGTTCTTTGACCTGAGATGCATCGGCAGTTCACCTTGAGGGTGTTATAGTTTGACTACACCATTACTCGGTCTCCTAGCCATATGGAACCCTGAGGTGTATGTTGGCTATAGCATGTTCATTGTAGGAACTGGATTGCATCAAGATGGAATCTATCTACCTCGGTGGTAGAGGAGCAGCCCTATGATGATCATGAGAATCAAGTCCAGAAGCCCATGGCCATGGCAGAGTGAAATAATAGAAAGAGTTTCTATTTAGATTTTCACATTGGACTCGAATCGAATGATTACATCATATGACAGAGACTAGGGTTTGACGAGTTCACCTTAACCCTAATCTGATCGGGGCTCAAGATAGAAGAACTTAATCACACAGGTAGCTGCACCAAGAGGTTCGCATTCAGCTCTGATGGGTTGCCACCATATACTGCTAGGTGTCACTGGTGGATTTTGGGAGCAATTAGAATGATTTAGATGATCGATCATTCTAGCTGTTCGAATCAGAAGATTCTGATCCATCGAAAGGAGTTTCGATGATGTCGATGATAGAGATCATGACATATCCCATTACCATACAGAACTGAACCTAACTGGGTCACACAAACAAGGGTTTGAATCTGGTGATCATCAATTGAACTGATCTAGTTCAATTGATCTGAATGAGATTCAATTAGGTTCAAGGAAAATCGTGCTAGCACTCGATTGAACCTAACGTTCTTCTTTTACTATCATAAATAAGTTGTCCTGACTGAGCCAAAGGAGTTTGTGCTCAATCAGAGGCCTTCATATGGTCTGACTGGAGGTTGTCCAAGTCAGAAAAGGTTGTCTTATTTTGTAAGACATTACCTGCCATTTTTGGTCACCTGCCATTTCTTGTTCTTTGACTTTGGTCAAAAGTCTACCTTTGACTGGTCAAACGTTGACCATTGACACTTTGACTTTTGACCACATGTCATGCACCTATTGGAGAGCTGGTGGGGGCCTGTCCCCCTGCCAGAACCTGGCAAGGAGGAGGGCGCACGCCAACCCTTGGCGTGTGCCCAAGTTGGAGGCGCCTAGGAGTCCTTGTTGGACAAGGACTCCATCTCCTTTTTGGATTCCAATTAGAGTTCTTCTAAGAACCAACTTTGACTGGTCTTAGGCGCCCTCTAAGGAGGAATCCAGGGGACTCTATTCCCACCAATCAGATTTAGATCTGATTTCACAAAAGGTTGTGATTGGTTGGGAAAGAAGAGGAGTTGGATCACAGCTTAGTCTATAAATAAGACCCTGCGCCCAACTCAAATTAATGAATGATTGAATCACAATTCCCATGCCCCAAGGCTGCCTCTCCCCTCCTTCCTCCATGCCAAACTCACCTTCTCCCTCTCCTCTCCACGTCCAAAAGGAGTTTTGGACTTTGGTTGGTGCGATTCCAGATCAAAGAAAGGCGATCAAAAGCAAGAAGGCTGCGCTGCTGCAAAGGACGACTGCTGATCTTCAAAAGGAGTTTTGAAGATCCTCCAGATCAGATCCAGATCTAATTTTTGGAGGTGTGATAGAGAAGAAGAGGATCTCCAGATCCAACCCGAGTGGATACCGGTAGAGGCCAGGCGCTTGCGTGGCTAGATCCAGAACCTTCCGCTGCAAACAGGATCATCAACAGGGTAATAGGATTACCCAAATCAGGTAAATTAAATTTGATTTAATTTATTCTTTTATTTTATTTATTAAAATAATAAGAATCAGATCTAAAACATATCAAGATCTGATTAAGATCAAAGAAAAATTTTTGAAATATATCTCTTGATCTGATCAGATCTGAACGAACCTGGACCGGGAAATCAGGATTTTCCTTCAACTGGTATCAGAGCCATGGTTCTAAAATTATTTAGATCTAATTTTAATTTTATTTTAATTAAAAAATAAAGTGATTTTAGATGTCACATGAGATGTGATCAGATCTGAAATCAAAAAAAAAAATTAAAATTAAATGATTTGGATCTAAGATTATGAAGATATGCATGACTAGTTCTAGAATAGAATAGTTCTATAGAATAGTCTTGCATGTTTTTGATTTAATCTGATTAAATCATATTTTAGATCTTCTTATTTACTATTTTTTGATATTATAAGTGTTATAATAACATCTAAAAAATAGCAAATAAAAATTATTTAATTTTAAATATCATATGAGATATGATTGATGCATGTCTAGACTAGTTGTAGAATAGTTCTACATAATTGTCTAGATTAGAATTTATTTTGATTAGATCAATTTAAATCTAATTTTTTAGATTATTATGAGATAATTTAGATCTGAAAATATGCATGATTTGATACATGAGATGTATGCAAAATATGCCATGATTAGATCTAATTTGTATATGAGATATATGATATAGATCTAAAACTGTTTTGTAGTATTGCATGTTCCTGATTAAGGCGTTCCTCTTGGCCGTCCGGTCATAAGAACGAAGAAGGGTTTAAAGGCCCTCTCTTCCCATTCGATGGGTGTTCTTATGATGTGTAGGGGTGCTGCGTGTTCGTCCTTAATCAGAAACCCAAAACTTACTTTCTGCAAAACCCTAGATCCTGAAACCCTAGGATTTATTGTGCATATTTTGTTTATGAACCCTAACTTAATTAAGAATTAAGTTTATGGAAATATTAATTAGGTCTAAAATTGAGAATTTCAGATCTAAGACATATTCATAATACTGGGTTCGGGCTTGGGTAGCTCAATTAGGTCTAAGCGGTTGATCAAAACCGAATCAAGAGTTGGTTAGATGGGATCAACAATGCTTAAATTGACCAGCCTAATAGGATTAAGTCTGGGTCAAGATCGAGTCACGATCAAGCAAGACCTAATTAGGCTCAGAGGTTAGAGTCTGGATTGTAGGCTAACCCAATTGGTTCTGACTCAACAATTTGGTGTCTAAGGTAAGTTTGGCACATACGACCGACTGGTTTTTAATTGGAAGCTACTCGACCTGAATGCGTTCTTGTACGAGTTAATGGCATATTCCTTCCACCGGTCTCACTTACCTGGCCATATCTGTTGACACAGTTCTGATCTGAGGTGGTCAATAATCCGAGCTAACCCATGCCACTAGGTTAGTCATAATTGTTATGACTAATGCCAAGTCTAGTTTAATGAGACCTGAATCAATTCTCCCTAAGAAAAGATTAAGTCTGAGGTCTTCCACCATTGTAGATGTGCGGGCCCTTCCCGGGGTTGATTGTTCTCGGCTGGATACAGTGGCTCAGTTGCACCGGGAAGATGCAACCATGTCTATTAGGCATTGGATGCTATGGGCTGGAGGATGAGTTGGGCTCAATATTTTCGGATACGGTGAGAGACTCAATTAGGAACCCAGTCTATGCAAATGGTGGGTCTGACTTAACTAAGGAGTGGATCAATATTTCGGATACGGTGAGATTCATGAATTAGAGACCAAGTTTGGGTGCACGATGATTAGAGAATCATTGAACAAGAGTTGTTCACTCATTGGCTAACCCATCACCAATAACTGTTAGGTGAGGTGATGAGTCAGTTGGTGAGACCGCACCACCCACTAGAAATCATTAATCGTGGAGATTTTCGCATCTCTACAGAGGGAGTGTAGGGATCCGAGAAAATAGTGGGAGCTAATTTGTTTAAAAATAAAATTTCCTAAATAAATTGGTCAAGTCAAAATTACAGTATCTAACTAGAATCTTTGACTCTCTACAGGAAAATGTCTGCGTCCAACCCATTGGCACGTATCCTGGACACACATAGACTGACTGGACCCAATTATAAAGATTGGCTCAGGAACTACAAAATTATTTTGGGTTTCGAGAAGTTAACCATGTTTTGGACCAGGACCCTCCCACCTTACCAGCTCGTCCATCCACTGAACAGAGAGCGTCTCTGGAAAAATGGATTAGACGAAGATAATAAGGCCAGATATTACATGTTGGGCTCGATGTCTGATGAGCTCCAGCGCCAACATGAAGATATCGGGACTGCTCGCCAAATGTTGGCTCACCTGCAGGAGATGTTTGGTGAACAGAGTCGCGCAGCCAAATATCAAGTCACAAAATGACTTTTTAAGGCTAAGATGCGTGATGGGCAGTCAGTCCAAGATCACTGTCTGACAATGATCAAGGACATGGAAGAGCTTGAGAAGCTCGGTGTGAAGTTGGACTTGGATCTGCAGAACGATATTATTCTGCAATCCTTGACTGATGCATATGGGCAATTCATCATGAATTACCACATGCATAAACTTCAAAATTTCCTTGGCCGAATTAATGAATATGCTGGTTACCGCTGAGCTTTCTATGAAAGGTTCTAAAGGCTCAGTTCTTGCTATGGAACGGACTTCTTCCAAAAGAAAGTCTTATGGAAAGAAAAAAGAAGTCTGTGAAAAAGCAAAAGGTGGAAGGATCAAAGAAGAAGAAGGCAGAACCGAAGAAAAGGCCGATGCAAAGGAAAAGTATTTCCATTGCAACAGCGACGGCCATTGGAAAGCGGAACTGCTCCCTACTTACCTGGCCACCCTAAAGAACAAGAAGGAAGGTCCTTCTTCTGGAAGGTTATGCTTTCATTATTCGAGCAAAACGTGCAATGAATACATGCAAACGACCTAGGGATAGTCCAAATGATAGATATCTATGGCACCTGAGATTAGGTCATATAGCAGAAGATAGGATCAACAAATTGGAGAAAAAATGGGCTATTGAGTCCATTGACTTTCCGAGTCATATCCAACTTGTGAATCTTGTCTTCAAGGCAAAATGACTAAACTCCCTTTTGTTGGACATGGGGAGAGGGCCACAGATCTCCTTGCCCTAGTACATACTGATGTGTGCGGCCCATTTGATGTGCCGGCTAGAGGCAATTTTGTCTACTTCATTACCTTTACCGATGATCTGTCTAGGTATGGGTATGTGTATCTTATGAGACACAAGTCTGAAGCTTTTGAAAAGTTCAAAGAATTCAGACATGAAGTAGAAAAACAAACTGGAAAAACCCATTAAGGTTCTTCGATCAGATCGAGGAGGTGAATACCTTAGCCGGGAATTCCTAGACTATCTCAAGGAAAAATGGCATAGTCTCTCAATGGACTCCACCAGGAACACCTCAACTCAACGGGTTTCAGAACGGAGAAATCGGACTCTATTGGATATGGTTCGATCCATGATGAGCTTCACAGACCTCCCTGATTTTCTTTGGGGACACATTCATTGTTAACTTCAATTTATCTACTGAATAGGGTTCCCTCTAAAACCGTTCCTACCACACCGTATGAGATATGGCACGGTAAGAAAACCAAGTCTGAGTCATCTCAGAATTTGGGGTTGTCCGGCTCATGTCAAAAGACAACAAGCGGACAAGTTAGAGTTTAGGTCCTTTAGAGCTCGATTCATAGGATATCCTAAAGAGTCATTAGGATACTATTTCTACATTCCAGAAGACCACAATGTGATTGTGAGTCGACATGCCATCTTTCTTGAAAAAATAGTTTATTCAAGATAGCGGCATTGGAAAGCAGATTAAGCTTGATGAGAAAGTCTCACAAGTACAAACGAGCTAAGGACCAATTGGAACCAAATCAGGTTGAGCCAATAAGAACACTACCTCCTCCACCTCGTAGATCGGAAAGAGTTTTCCCGTCCCCCTGAAAGATACTTAGGTATTATTTCAGAGGAAGTAGAGGAAAATGTTCCTCGTAGGTAATGGTGCTCATGGTGATGATCCCAAAACCTACAACGAGGCGATATCAGATATCGACTCCTGAGAAATGGCTTAGAGGCAATGCAGTCAGAAATTGACTCGATGCACTCAAACCAAGTCTGGACCTTGGTAGATCCACCAGAAGGTATAGTACCTATTGGGTGTAAATGGATCTTCAAGAGAAAGATTGGTGCAGATGGAAAATGTGGAGACATTCAAGGCTAGACTAGTGGCAAAAGGTTATAGTCAACGTGCGAAGGCATTGACTATCAGGATACCTTTTTCCAGTGGCTATGCTAAAATCCATCCGCACATTGCTTGCCGTTGCAGCCTATTTCGATTATGAAATATGGCAAATGGACGTGAAAACGGCATTCCTTAAATGGATATCTTGAGGAAGATATCTATATGGAACAGCCGCTAGGTTTCACATCCAGTGATACTGATCACAAGGTTTGCAAGCTGCAAAGGTCCATATATGGACTTAAGCAAGCATCTCGGAGCTGGAACACTCATTTCAATGATGTGATCAAAAAGTTTGGTTTCATCAAAAAATGAAGAGGAAACCATGTGTTTTCAAAAAGGGTCAGTGGGAGCGCTGTTGTCTTCCTCGTATTGTACGTGGATGACATCCTCCTTATTGGGAATGATATTCCCATGTTGACATCAGTCAAATATGGTTGTCCAAGGAATTCTCCATGAAAGACCTAGGTGAAGCATCCTTTATTCTAGGAATTAAGGTCTATAGGGATAGACCGAATAGGATGCTAGGACTTTCACAGAAGATGTACATAGAGGAAGTACTAAAGAGGTTTAGTATGGAAAACTCTAAGAAGGGGATTAATACCCTTCAGACATGGTATTCATCTTTCCAAGAAGATGTGCCCCAGCACACCTGAGGAAATAGAACGCATGAGCAAGATCCCTTATGCTTCTGCAATAGGGAGCCTCATGTATGCCATGCTATGTACACGACCTGATATAGCCCATGCTGTGAGTGTCACAAGCAGATATCAGTCAAATCCAGGTGAAGAACACTGGACTTCTGTGAAATGTATCCTTAAGTACTTGAGAAGAACTAAGGATATGATGTTGGTCTTTGGTAATGGAGAACTCCAAGTCCAGGGATACACAGACTCGGATTTCATGTCCTGATATAGATGATCGAAAGTCGACATCTGGGAGTCTGTTTGTGTGCAATGGTGGTGCTGTCAGCTGGAAGAGTTCCAAGCAAACTGTGATAGCAGATTCCACCATGGAAGCAGAATATATCGCTGCATCAGAGGCTGCGAAGGAAGCATTCTGGTACAAGAAGTTTGCTGCAGAAATTGGAGTAATGCCATCAGATGCCATTCCTCTATACTGCGACAACAATGGCGCCATAGCCCTTGCTAAGGAGCCGAGGTCTCACCAGAAATCCAAGCACATTGAGCGGCGATACCATCTCATCCGCGATTACCTCGAGAAGGTTACGTCGAGGTCAAGAGAGTCAACTCCACAGATAATGTGGCAGACCCACTTACAAAGCCGTTGGGCCAGCAGAAGATCGAAGCCCACCTTGAGAAGATGGGACTTAGACTTGTAGCCAATTGGCTTTAGGACAAGTGGGAGATTGTTAGATATATGTGCCCTAGAAGCCAGAATTGGCTGACACTTGTAATACACTTCTAGGGGCAAAATTATAATTTTGACTATAATCAATAAAATGGGTTATTTTCTATCACATATGTGTATTTAGTGTCTGTGATACATCCTTTGAGTTAATGGTAATGATAATTCATATTTTCAAGAGTTGAAAATTTAAGACATGAATAATCATTATTAACTCATAAAAATGCTCCCGACCATAGGATCATCACGAGGATGGTGATTGATCCGGAAGGTTGGTGTACAATCGCTTCTCTTTAGTAGATGAGTCTTGAGTCTACGGTGTGGAGACACCGGAGCGAGAGTACAGGTACTCGTTAGAGAACGAGGGCACTGAGCGTGACCACCTCGAGTAGTCATTAGGGAGTCTACCTTCTCGTCAATGACTGACTCGATGCTGCAGTAGTGTGTCTGGTTCTTTGACCTGAGGTGCATCGGCAGTTCACCTTGAGGGTGTTATAGTTTGACTACACCATTACTCGGATCTCCTAGCCATATGGAACCCTGAGGTGTATGTTGGCTATAGCATGTTCATTGTAGGAACTGGATTGCATCAAGATGGAATCTATCTACCTCGGTGGTAGAGGAGCAGCCCTATGATGATCATGAGAATCAAGTCCAGAAGCCCATGGCCATGGCAGAGTGAAATAATAGAAAGAGTTTCTATTTAGATTTTCACATTGGACTTCGAATCGAATGATTACATCATATGACAGAAGACTAGGGTTTGACGAGTTCACCTTAACCCTAATCTGATCGGGGCTCAAGATAGAAGAACTTAATCACACAGGTAGCTGCACCAAGAGGTTCGCATTCAGCTCTGATGGGTTGCCACCATATACTGCTAGGTGTCACTGGTGGATTTTGGGAGCAATTAGAATGATTTAGATGATCGATCATTCTAGCTGTTCGAATCAGAAGAGTTCTGATCCATCGAAAGGAGTTTCGATGATGTCGATGATAGAGATCATGACATATCCCATTACCATACAGAACTGAACCTAACTGGGTCACACAAACAAGGGTTTGAATCTGGTGATCATCAATTGAACTGATCTAGTTCAATTGATCTGAATGAGATTCAATTAGGTTCAAGGAAAATCGTGCTAGCACTCGATTGAACCTAACGTTCTTCTTTTACTATCATAAATAAGTTGTCCTGACTGAGCCAAAGGAGTTTGTGCTCAATCAGAGGCCTTCATATGGTCTGACTGGAGGTTGTCCAAGTCAGAAAAGGTTGTCTTATTTTGTAAGACATTACCTGCCATTTTTGGTCACCTGCCATTTCTTGTTCTTTGACTTTGGTCAAAAGTCTACCTTTGACTGGTCAAACGTTGACCATTGACACTTTGACTTTTGACCACATGTCATGCACCTATTGGAGAGCTGGTGGGGGCCTGTCCCCCTGCCAGAACCTGGCAAGGAGGAGGGCGCACGCCACCCTTGGCGTGTGCCCAAGTTGGAGGCGCCTAGGAGTCCTTGTTGGACAAGGACTCCATCTCCTTTTTGGATTCCAATTAGAGTTCTTCTAAGAACCAACTTTGACTGGTCTTAGGCGCCCTCTAAGGAGGAATCCAGGGGACTCTATTCCCACCAATCAGATTTAGATCTGATTTCACAAAGGATTGTGATTGGTTGGGAAGAAGAGAAGTTGGATCACAGTCAGTCTATAAATAAGACCCTGTGCCCAACTCAAATTACATTAGATGATTGAATCATAATTTTCCACGCCCCAAGGCTGCCTCTCCCTTCTTCCTCCACGCCAAACTCACATTCTCCCTCTCCTCTCTACGTCCAAAAGAAGTTTTGGACCTTGATTGGTGCGATCCAGGCAAGAGAAAGGTGACTGAAAGCTAGAAGGCTGCACTGCTGCAAACGACGACTGCTGATCTTCAAAAGAAGTTTTGAAGATCTTCCATATCAGATCCAGATTCGATTTTTGGAGGCGTGATAGAGAAGAAGAGGATCTTCAGATCCAGCTCGAGTGGATACTGGTAGAAGTCAGGTGCTTGTGTGGCTAGATCAAGAATCTTTCACTGCAAATAGGATCATCAACGGATAATAGGATTACCCAAATCAGATAAATTAAATTTGATTTAATTTATTCTTATTTTATTTATTAAAATAATAAGAATCAGATCTAAAACATCTCAGATCTGATACAGATCAAAGAAAATTTTTTTTAAAATATATCTCTTGATCTGACCAGATCTGAACGAACCTAGATCGAAAAATCAGGATTTTCCTTCAAGTCCAGCCGAAGGAGAAGTCTGGAAGGAGTCCGGCTCCTGGAGGAGTTCGATAGAAATTCGACCGTTGAGGAAGTTCGAGAGGGGTTTGATCGATGAGAAGTTCAGTTGCCTGAAGGAGTTCGGCTAAAGTTTGGCCACTGAAGCTCTTCCATGATTATTAATTGCATTAGGCTAAGCATCAGGCTGGACTTTGGCGGGAGCGGGGTTTATCCCCAATACGATATATTAACTCAGCCTCCATACACTTCTTTGTTGATGACTCCTCTTCATTAAACTTACATATTTTTTTTTTTTGCATCTTTTGTCCATGAATTCTTTGCACATTCTTAAAATTAAAAGCTTTTAATACATGGGAGCAAAATAAACCCATAGTCTCAAATTTCCTTCAAGTACAAGTTACCTTCAATGAAAATGTGTCAAGTTGAACAGTCCAAACATTTGAATCCCCTCCTTGCATCATAAATTCATATTGGTAAAAAGTAGGACCAAGTTGGATTTCTTGGGATGATGATGCCCCACCACATCCATTAAGATACTCTTTCTCAAATAACTTGTAAATCTTATGTGTAAACATTTTGGAAGCATGCTTTAAAATTTCATAATGTTTAATAATATGGGTAGGAGCACTTTGACTACAATGAAAATCCTCTTTAGCTTCATTTCTTCGCCAACGACTAACTAATTTCTCAAATGCAAGTACAAACTTTATGAGAGAAGTTGACCTGTTGGTTATTCCATCTCCTTTGTGATGATTTAATCCCACCATCAAAAACATCTTTGTTAAGAGCTGTACACTTGTGATGGATCTTATATAGACTATTAAGCCATTTGTAGCCTTGAATATTATGCTCAAAAATCATTTTGCACCAATTTTCTTCAAACTCTTCTTCAGAATCACACCCTTATAAACATTTGTGAAATAATTTATGAAAATTTTGATCAGAATTCAGACTACCTAGATAAGATGTTGCATTCTTACAAATATGTCACAAGCATAGCATAGGCGATGTCATGTATTGGGAAACACCTCTGCAATTACATTTGCCATAGCTTGATCTTGATCCATAAAAATTATTTTAGGAGATCGATTGCCCATGGAATCTAAAAAAGATCGAAAAAGCCATACAAAGGATGCTGCTGTCTCACCTAACAAGAATGCACACCTAAATGGTGATTAACTCCAACAAATAGTGCACAAAAAAGATTATATTTATTCGTGCGATAAGTAGTGTCAAAGATAACAACATTACCAAAAGAATCATAGTCAACTCTCGATCTACCATCTCTCCAAAAGAATTTGCAAGCTCTATCCTCTTGATCAAGTTTGACATCCCAAAAAAACATACATTCTTCATTAGCTCTATGCTTGCAATGGTTTACTAAGCTTTGAGAATCTCCTGTCTCAATTAGTGTTAGCTTTTGCTTATTAATGTAGTTGTAACAATCCCACTTCGTGAACCCCAAATTTTCAGCTCCGCCGGTTTCTTCAATCATGTAGGAATAGGCATTGATAGTTCAAATTCCAGAATTTACCATTGACTCTGGCACATTGCCTTTTGTAGCTGTAATTGATCGCACAGATCTTAATAAATATCTTTCTTCAGGTTTGGCCAACATATGATTATGCTCGCTAACCAATTTTGTCACTTTTCATTTCCCATTCTCATCTATTGTAAAGAGGATTATTGCTTTGCAATCAGTTCTTGTATTCCGCCTATTATAACTTGATACATGAGAAAACTCATCATCCTTAATCCCTCGTTTGGAGCAATAATATTTCTTTATATGAATTTTTTTATTTTCTAGCCAATAATATTGCTTTTCCTTTCTCACACTAAAACCTATATGATGTGCATACTCACAATATAAGTCATAGGCCTCTTGGTCGCTATACATAATCCGCTCTGATAATTCTTTACTCAATTCAAACTTTGAAACATCAGAAAACTCCTCGTATTGGTGTTTTTCTTCATCATAAGAGTTACCACGAATTGCTTCTCCTTCTCCATCATTGTCAAAGCAAATAGCATTTTCTTGACTTCCCCAATAACTTTCATCACCATATTTTGAACTGTTCATAACTGCAATTATAAAGTAAAAAGCATGAATTAAAATTATCTAACAGTAGTTTTTTTTGTTGTTTTTATACTTGCTAAGATAAGGATATTAGTTTAATAAAGTAATAGATGAATTAGTTTCTGTGGGCTTGGTGGGAAAAATTGGGGTCCATCGGTCCCTACGGTATCCCATGGAATGCTGTAAACAAAAGGGCTGGTGGGGGCTTGGGAGTGGCAACAAAAGGTAAGAACAGGTAGATAAAAACTGGGATCACCGGTGTGTCAATAAAAGATGGAAATATGTGATATGGAAGGACGCGCAAACCTGTATACCGGTGGGGGCTTGGGAGTGCCATGAGGATGTAGCCACCGGCGATGGTTGTGTGGGGCTCAAGTGGATCTCAAGGAGGTGTTGGGAGAGTAGCAAGGGAGATATAAGGAAGAAGAGGAATGAGAACAGAGAAAAGGGGGTTTTGTTTCCAGAGGAGCGAAATAGGGACGGGAAAGGAAAAATCACGACAAGCCTTGGACACGGCGGGAAATCATGAGTTTTTTCGTTTTTTCTAAATAGAAACCGCAAGGTTTTCCTTCTTAAAGTAATGGAGAGAAGAAACAAGAAATCACAATGGCGATGATGTACGGAAGAAAAAGGAAATCGTGTTGGATGCAACGCTTCGGCGATTCTTCCTTTCCCTCAACAAAAAAAATATCCACGTGTTGAGCCTACATGAATTTGATCCAAAAAGTACATTTTGCACCAGATGTAGGCAATAATTTCTTGAAAGGAAAGAGAGTAGAAAGAGATTCTCTTTCTTTTCTTTCTTTCCTCTCTTCCTTTTTTAGCTTGCATCCCTGCTCTCTAAAAAATTTTACTCTCTTACTTTTTTTCTCTAAAATTTTTTCTTTTTATAATTTTTTTTTATGATTGATCCTGTAAATTTTTTTTTTCAATGATTCTGATATGATCCCAGCGGAGAGAGTCCTATTGCCGGACAATAAGTTGGCATCCATTCCGATCAGATTGGAGACTACTAAAGTTGATCATCTATGATTTTTATTGAATCATCTAGTTTAATAATGATTTGATTAAATCATCTTGATCGGACCGTTCGAATTATTGGATCATATCATTTGATTAGTTCTATTCCATTTTATTAATTTCTCTCTTTTGATGTTCTCTCTTTATATGATTTACAAACCTAGAAAACCTGACCTATTACTTTGAATATGAGTTGATTCTAGTAGGGAGTTTCGAACCGCTGTGTCAATCAGACAATATGCCTACATCGTCCAAGTTTTTATTGGGTATCGTAAGATTTGGTCCTTATTGATTGCTATCAAATCATTATATTTTAAGTAACCTCGATTAGGTGAAACTACTTGATCAAATTGATCCCTTATTGCCAATCGATGTATTGACCTCCACCTTAACTTTTGTTGGACATGAAGGAAACGATCTAGGATTTTAGGGATCGATTTTGAAATTTTTTCAAAAATCAAACAACGAAAGCAATAAATTAATCATATTAATTTATTTATAATATATGAAATTATCCTAGATTTAGGATCCTATCACATGATTTAAGCATGTTATTAAATCTAAAAATAAAACAAGAAAGGATGATGTTGATCAAATCAACATCAAAACAATACTAGATCAAATCTAGATAATGGAAAGAAAATCATATCACCTTTATCTTTGCAAGTTGGATTCCTTAACTTGCTGATCCAAGGTTGAGGTCGTCGCTCCGAGCCACACACACGCCCAGCCTCTACAGGTTATCTACATAAGGTCTCGATGCAAGATTCGAAGTTCGATGATAGAAAATCAGCATAGTATGCTAGTACTGTGCTGATCCTTCTTGATGGCTGATCTGTATTCTTCTTCTTCAATCTTGGACCCTCCAATAATTAGAAGATGAGAAAAATAATTTGGAAGAGAAACAATCCTCTAAAACTCAGAAAATAAGAGAAAGAGGAAGATCAACAAAATCCTAGAAGAAGAATCCTTTCTTCTTTTTTGTTCTCTCACCAAGACTCCTTGATTGGTGTCTCTACAAAATCCCATGCCCAAAGCATTTTGTGCCCAACTCTTCCCACGCTCCAATATCTCCCTCTCAGGTCAATAACCTTTGAAGAAATCAAGCCTAAAGTCTCCTTTTATAGAGAGATATGGAACAATCCTTGTCTAGGTCAAAAACCTAGCAAGGAATGTCCAAATAAGGCAAGACTTGGGGTGCCCAAATCTTAGGTGCCCTCTCCTTATTCTTTGGCGTGGAAACCAGGAAGAAAGCACACAAATATTTCCTATTTTCTATGAAAATATCAAAAAAAAATCAGGAGTTTAGGTGCCATATATGGATAAGAATTTTGGTTGCAACAAACTCTATCAAATAAAGTTTGAAATCAAAACAACCAACTTATTTTAACTTGGTCTTCAACCAAATACCATGTAAGAAATATATGGGGCATGGTGGCGTGCATCCTCTCTCTGGAAAGGAGAGGTTCCACGAAAGTAATAAAAAAATTGGCATGGAGAAGGCTAAGAAAATTGGTTGGCGTAAGAAAGGGAAGTCCTAGTCACACTAGAACTTCCAATTTTGACTTGGTCAAATTTGATCTTTAAATCAAATTAAATCAGAATTAATTCAATCCAATTAGATTAGGTCTTAGTCTAACTAAGAGCCTAATTGAATTAAATTAAATTTTAATTTAATTAAAAATTGAGTGCATACAAGTTCTAATTAAACTAGGACTTATTTTTTCTTGCAATTGGCTCATCCAATAAACTAATTAAACTTGATCCAATTAAGCCCAAACCAAATTTAATTTAATTATATTTAATTAGACTTATTCTTAACCCTCTGACTTAATCAAATTAAGCTAATTAGCAATCCAATTACTAATCGATCTTTCTGTAACACTTACACTAGATCAAACATCAATCGTATTGATTATTTAACCTAAGAACGATTCTAAATCTTTGATTAACCATCTGATCAGATCGAGACTTTTTATGTGTGTGAATCCATAGGTTCAAACTTATGACGATAATACAGGAATAAATTTTTATACTAATCAAAGTGACCATCTAGCAATGATATCCGACGATTGGATAGGTGAAATGTGTAAAGTAACACTCTTAGAACCCATATGAATATAGTTTCTATATAATTCATCCCCTTGACCTTTATACTTATAAGATGACTTAGAGTTTAATTGTCAATTCTGATTAGGTCATCCATATTGTATTTCAAAATACCAAATCCATCTTATGGATTACCCTAGCCAAGATTTTGCTAAATTGAAATACAGTGATGCATTTTCTCTAATATCTTGGAGTGGTCAATCCCATCTTGATTACTCACTGACTTCATAAGTACTGACTGTGTCCAGAAATCTTTTATCACTGAATTAAAAATTTAGGTAGTTCAGCACCAAAGTACAGTAAGTTGCTTCCAAGCTACCATGGTGATCTCAGGTCTAAGAGACATTTATACCCATATTCCATCAGGGCAATTCTTGATAGTAGAATGCTTTGAAGTTGGTCACATTTAGTAACGATGTATCCTTACATCTCACCTGTATGCCATACCAATATTTTCATATTTCTTAATTAAGAGGACAACCAACCTATATGGCATACAATGATCTATATTCGATAAACATTGTCATCCTAATTAACAATGTATCATTTGATCGTAAATAGTTCAAGGGCTAATTGATAAATCCTTTCTTTATCGAAGCTATATAGTCCTAAGGACTTCATCACAATAGAAAGAGTTCATTAGAAAATATAAAATTTATGATGAAAATATCAAAATATTATTTTATTCAATAAATCATTTACAAGTATAAAATAGCACAACTGTCAATAGACCGACGATTGACTTTCAGACATAATTTTCAATAACTCCCACTTATCCTAAAGCCATTCAGTACAGTATCTAATATCTATCTTCGATTTGTGGTTGTCGAACTCTTTTATCGCTAGTGCTTTAGTGAAGGGGTTGGCCAGGTTCTCCTTTCCGTTGATCTTTTGAAGATCAATATCACCTCGATCCACGAACTTCTGGATCGGATGGTAAGAGCATAGTATGTGCTTTGTTCGTTGGTGTGTCTTCGATTTCTTTGCCTGAGCAATGACACCAGTGCTATCGCAGTAGAATAGGACTGGACCATAAATGGCACCAGTGCTATCCGGGATAACCATTTATGGACCATCTAACTCCAAGATGCTTGCTTCAATCCATAAATGGATTTCTGAAGCTTGCACACCTTGGACTTATCTGTGGATGTGAAACTCTCAGATTATATCATATACATCTTTTCGATCAGCTCTCCATTCAGAAAAGCTATCTTTATATCCATCTGCCAGATCTCATAGTTCAAATAGGTAGCTATCGCAAGCATTATCCGAATGGATTTAAGCATTGCCACAGAAAAGAATATCTCATCATAGTTAATACCATAACATTGATGATACTTCTTGGCAATCGAATAGGCTTTTTAAGTCTCCACCTTTCTATTTGCACCCCTCTTCCTCTTGAACCCATTTACATCCAATGGGTTTAACCCCTTTAGGTGGGTTAACTAATTTTCATACATCATAGACCTTCATGGATTCCATCTCGAATTTCATGGTCTTAAGCCATTTCTTAAAATCAGATCTCTACATTGCATCCATATAGGTGATTGGATCTTCATCGTTCTCATGCAGTTCGATAGGATCACCATCCCGGACTAAGAAACCATAATATCTGTACAACTGATGTGGTACTCTACTAGATTACCTTAATGGTGCAAGTACACTAGGCTCTGGATTTGATCTGATCAAATCTAGTTCAGATTTGGCTATAGGTATCGGCTTTTCTACCTGTTGAACTTCCTCAAGTTCAATCTTAGAGGCAACAGTTCCTTCACCAAGAAATTTTTTTTTCAAAATGATTGCCTTAAGACTGATGAACACCTTTTGCTCATCAGCACGGTAGAAAATATCCTCTTTAATTTTTTTGGAGTATCCTATGAATGTGCACTTGTTAGACCTAGGTCCAAATTTATCTGTGATTAACCATTTGACGTAAGTTGGGCACCCCCAGACCTGAAGGTGTGAAAATACTGGCTTATGCCCTCTCCATATCTCATATAGAGTTTTAATTACTTGAAACTCTACTTAACAAATAGCAAGCCGATTCGAGTGCATATCCGTAGAAAAATATCGGCAAGTTGGCAAAATCCATGATGGATTAGACTATGTCTAACAAAGTTCAATTTCTCCTTTCAGACATACCATTATGCTGTGGTATTTTTGGAGAAGTCCATTGGGAGAGAATCTCATTCTCTCCTAGATATGTAAAAAACTCACTAGAAAGATATTCACTTTTCTGATCAGACCGAAGAGTATTCATACTTGTTTTAGTTTTTTTTTCTATTTTATTTTAGAATTGTTTAAACATTTCAAATAAATTAGACTTATGTTTCATCAGATAGACATATCCATACCTGGACAGATCATCTATGAAAGTGATGAAGTAGAAATATCCACCTCTAGCACTTATGCTCATAGGCCTACATACCTCAGTATGTACTAGATCTAAAAACTTAGTGGCTCTCTCATCTTTTCCAATAAAAGATGACTTAATCATTTTTTCAAGAAGATAAGACTCATAGGTTGAAAGTGATTCACAAACACTGACTTCGAGGATTCTTTTTTGAGTCAACTAGTTTATCCTGTTCTTAGTAATGTGACCTAGCCTATAATGCCATAAGTAGATATCAGATATATTATCTAATTTAGGATGCTTACCAGTGGAATAGACTATATTAACAGACTATGATAACATGCATATCCCATTGTTCAGATGTTCAGAAAATATAATAATACCATTCAAAATGATATTACAAAATTTTTTCTTTATTAAAATCTTATAATTATTTTTGGTCAAAAGGCCTATACAAATGATATTCAAAAAGAAATTAGGACAAAAGTGACAATCACTAAGAACAATGATACAAGATCCAAATATAAGTTTCAATATTTTTAATGCTAGAACTAGAACTGATCTTCCATCTCCAACATTTAGGAATCTCTTGCCTTGCTTAAATTTCTTATTGACCTATAATTTCTGCAATGAATTACAAATATGGTAAGGACTATCAGTATTTAATACTGATAAGCATCATAAATTCATCAATAAAAGTATTAATTTATTATTAATTTATATTAATTTTTAAAAATTATTAATCAATTTATATATAATTTTTGAAAAATTCATATTTTTATTAATTAAAAAATTAATTAAAAAATAATAAAAAAATAATAAAAATTAAAAAATAAAATTTTATTATCAATAGAAAGAGCTCATTTTTTTTATCACAACAAAATAAATTTTAAGAAAAACGGAGCTAAAATGGAAAAGATATGAATTTTTAAAAATATAAAATAAATAAAAATTAAATAAAAAAGAAAATGGCTCAGTCGGCTCCGCAAGCCGAGCCACCAAGCCAAGCCAAGCCATCAAAGCCGACTCAGCCATTGAAGCCATCAGCCGGTCTACGATCCAGGCGTGGACCGCCAGCTCAGCAAAATCCGGCGAATCAGAGCCTGCCACGTGGTGGACCTAGACCCTTAAAGGGTCTACAGAAATTTATCGCGGCTCACAGGGCAATCTGGTCATTTCACTCAGCGACAGAAGCATTGATTGGTTGCGGTGTGCGGTGCGGCCGGTCTACGCGGTCCATGGAAACAGTGATTGCGCGATCGGACGGGTGCGGTTGATTGCGGTTAAGATCGGACGGTCAGCATTTTTTTCGATTGCCAATTTCACTCGGATCACCATCGGATGGCAGCGCCTGATTCCAGCTTCGATCCGACGGTCCAGAATGCTCCCGACGGTGATCAGGACTCCCGAAGCGCGATTTGCGGCCAGATTTCCTCGATGAAGCACGATCGGACGGCCAGAATTTAATCCGACCCGATCTGAGTTGATCTGCATCCGATTTTGATGATTTTTGGACCGTTGGATTTCTATTGAACGACTGGATTTTATCAGATTTATTAGAGATGTATCAGAGCTATTTTAATTCAAATTTTATTCAAATTTTGATGATTACAAAGTTCATTAGTCCCACATTGTCTTTAGAAAAAAATATCCAGCCCTTCTAGCACTATAAAAAGGATCCTAGGCCTTCAGAAATCAATATCTCCGATCAAGATGAAGCTTTGGTATAGGACGAAGTCAAGCTATGGGTTAAAGGCTGCTTCGAAGCAACGTTAAAGGCTGCTTCGAAGCAACGGATGCCGAGAAGAAGAGTCGAGCTTCTACACCATCTTTCTGCCAATGCCGATCCAAGATCAGAGATTAGACTATTTTATTTTATTATCTTTTCTTTTTAAATTCTATGTATTTAAATTTTGAAATTTTAATTAATAAAAATTTTATTTTTTTATACTTTAATTTCTTGCTTTTTATTTTTATTATAATTTAATTTTTGTACTTTAAATTATTGCTTTGCAAGTAGATGCTAAGATCTAACTAGTAGATCTTAGTACCAAGTTTAAATTCCTACATCTATTAATTTTTGCTTTTAATTTTTCGACTTTACTTTTGATTCTGAAAACTCAAATCCTTTTCTTCTTTTCTTTTCAAAAATTATTTATTAAATTAAAATTAATAAATAAAAATAATTAAAAAAAAATTAATTTTTAATACAATAAAATAATAATAATAATAAAATAAAAAATAATATTCTAAAAATTTTTAAACCATACATTAGGGTTGCAATAATACATGCATGGTAGGAAGTCATTTTTTTTTTTATTTAGTTGAACTTAATTGAATGGTTGATTCACATTAAACATAATAATGGCTAATATGAATCTAATTGTCCAAAAATTAGATAAAGTTGACCTTCTTGCTCAGAAAATAGATCAACTCCTAACCCTAGGTCAACAATCTCCTAATTATCAGAAGAATTATTCAATCTATGCTAGTCCAATCCATCATGTAAGTGAATGTCCTATGACTACACAGTTTTCATATTTTATCCAAGAATAAGTTCAAGCTACTCAAGGATACTCCAAATTGATTAATGACCCATTTTCAAATTCATATAATTCAGATTGGAGTAACTTTAATTTTTTTTGGATATCCCAATAGACTCAGGCTCAGACCCAAATTTCACTTGAGCAGAATTATCAAAATTATGCCTATAATAATGGTCAGCCTAGTTAGTTTAACCAGCCATCATATTATAATCAGCCTTCATACCCACCTCCTCAATAGACCAATCTAGCTGATGATAGATTTAACCAACTTCAATAATTAATTCTAACTCAACAGCAATCTATCGTCAGACTAGAAGCTCAAATAGGATAATTAGTTGAGTCTAACATGAGGAGAGAACTAGATCAACTACCGAACCTACCAATTTCAAACAACCCATCTAATGACTACCAACCACCTGGATTAAATTATCAATCTAATGTTTCATCTAAGAATCTTCAATTTGAGAATACCAAAGTAATTCCTGAACTTAAAAGCTATAGGATTCTTATGGACCCATACCAAGACCAGGTGAGAGAGGCTAGTACTGATGCTAGCCAAAATAAAAATTTAGAGGAACTGGTTAGTACTGAGACTAACCACATAGAAGAACCTAAGCCAGGAATTAGTACTGATGCTAGTTCCAATTTAAATGAGATAGAAATAAGGGAAAAGAGAATAGATGATTTATTCGAGACTTATAAACCTAATGTCCTATTCCCTTCAACCCTAGAAGCTGGTTCTTCTTATAAAAATCAAAAGGCATGTAATGAAATGTCAATGGAGTTGTTTAAGCAGGATCACATTAATTTACCTCCAGAATTAAAACCATCTTTAGTCACCATTCCAGCACCCATTGAATCAAACTTAACTCCTAAAACTCCATTCATGAGCATTTTAGAAAAACAAATAGGAGAAATTCTTAATAAATATGGGTCTGAGAATGGAATCATAAATTATATTCCTAAAATTAACAAAGATTATATTAATAATAAAATTAAAAATCAACTTTCTGAGATTGGCAATCCAAAACCATTGGAATTTGTCAATCCAATATTCGACATAGGATAGTGAGTTACATTGTGTCTGGCTGAAGACGGTAAACTTAGCGCTTGTTGGGAGGCAACCCAATATTTAGTTTTTATCTAATTTATTTTTTTTAGTTTATTTTTTTTAAGATAATTTGAATAAGTTGGAGGGAGAGCTCAAATTTTCAAAGGCATGTGCTGGACCAAAAAAAAAAAAATATATTCATATATACTGAGTTAGGTGTATTCTTTCATGTTTTTTATTACATCATTTATTTTTTCTTCTTCTCCATTGAGGATAATGTCGATTAAGTTGGGGGGAGAGAAAAATAAAAATTTTAAAATTTTAAGTCCTCAAAAAAGTTAGTATTTAGTATTTAGATACCTGATTATGCTTAAGAATCGAATTAAACTAAGCATTTTAAAAAGAAAATTGATACACAGATCAGAGAATCTGTGAGATATTGAGGAATCAAGTATTAAGAAAATTCAATAAAGAGTTAAGTCTAGAACATAAATTTTTTTTTTCTTGGAGCATTTCTAATTATTTCTGCTAGCATCAAAGAAAAGTCTACTTTTTATAGGCTTGTGTAGGATAACTATACGTTTCTTCATATAAAAATTTATTTTAATAAAATAGTTTCCAAGTACTTCTCACTGAGTAACCGAGCCTTTTTATCTAAGCAAGCATTGAGTTTCGCATCAAAAGGTGGGAAGGGCAAAGAAGCTCGTTGTAAAGCTAGTCTTAACTCGTAGCCTATTTGATTCGAGCTAGTAAGCCCGAGGGGTATTCTATACCTAGTGCCCTAAAGCCAACTGGTTTGAGAGTCATTGGCCCAAGACTCGCTACATGGATCAAATAGAAAGCTTAAGGAGTTAAGACACTCAATAGTGGTACAACGTTAAAAAAAAAAAAAAAAAAAAAACATTGGTTTCCCACCAAGTAACCGGATCCCATTGCCTAAGTAAGCAATGATATTCACATCAAAAAGTGGGCAATGTGAAAATAAAAATTAATAAATGAAGGATAGAAGTAGCAATACACCTACCTATATGAAAGTTTAGACAAATCAGAGATAAAAGTGGAATAATTTAAAAAATATTCTGAAAAATTTAATGTTCTTTACTTAATTTTTCTATTGATAAGTATTAATACCCCAATGATATGTCTCATTTAAGCTCTACTGAATATCAATAGCCATTTTAAAAATTGCTTAGATAAAATTTGAAATTCTAAAGTTAAAAGATATTTAAAACTAAATTCTTTCTTTACTCGAGGACGAGCAAAGCTTAAGTTAGGGGGTGTGATAAGCATCATAAATTCATCAATAAAAGTATTAATTTATTAATTAATTTATATTAATTTTTAAAAATTATTAATCAATTTATATATAATTTTTGTAAAATTCATATTTTTATTAATTAAAAAATTAATAAAAAAAATAATAAAAATTTAAAAATAAAATTTTATTATCAATAGAAAGAGCTTATTTTTTTGATCATAATGAAATAAATTTCAAGAAAAATGAAGCTAAAATGGAAAAGATATGAATTTTTAAAAATATAAAATAAATAAAAATTAAATAAAAAAGAAAATGACTCAGCCGGCTCCGCAAGCCGAGCCACCAAGCCAAGCCAAGCCATCAAAGCTGACTCAGCCGTTGAAGCCATCAGCCGGTCTACGATCCAGGCGTGGACCGCCAGCTCAGCAAAATCCGGTGAATCAGAGCCTGCCACGTGGTGGACCTAGACCCTTAAAGGGTCTACAGAAATTTATCGCGGCTCACAGGGCAATCTGGTCATTTCACTCGGCGACAGAAGCATTGATTGGTTGCGGTGTGCGGTGCGGCCGGTCTACGCGGTCCATGGGAACAGTGATTGCGCGATCGGACGGGTGCGGTTGATTGCGGTTAAGATCGAACGGTCAGCATTTTTTCGGTTGCCAATTTCACTCGGATCACCATCGGATGGCAGCGCCTGATTCCAGCTTCGATCCGACGGTCCAGAACGCTCCCGGCAGTGATCAGGACTCCCGAAGCGCGATTTGCGGCCAGATTTCCTCGATGAAGCGCGATCGGACGGCCAGAATTTAATTCGATCCGATCTGAGTTGATCTGCATCCAATTTTGATGATTTTTGGACCGTTGGATTTCTATTGAACGGCTGGATTTTATCTGATTTATCAGAGATGTATCAGAGCTATTTTAATTCAAATTTTATTCAAATTTTGATGATTATAAAGTTCATTAGTCCCACATTGCCTTTAGAAAAAAATATTCAGCCCTTCTAGCACTATAAAAAGGACCCTAGGCCTCCAGAAATCAATATCTCCGATCAAGGTGAAGCTTTGGTACAGGGCGAAGCCAGGCTATGGGTTAAAGGCTGCTTCGAAGCAACGAATGTCGAGAAGAAGAGCCGAGCTTCTACACCATCTTTCTATCAATGCCGATCCAAGATCAGAGATCAGGCTATTTTATTTTATTTTATTCTTTTTAAATTCTATGTATTTAAATTTTAAAATTTTAATTAATAAAAATTTTATTTTTTTGCACTTTAATTTTTTGCTTTTTATTTTTATTATAATTTAATTTCTGCACTTTAAATTATTGCTTTGCAAGTAGATGCTAAGATCTAACTAGTAGATCTTAGTACCAAGTTTAAATTCCTGCACTTTTTAATTTTCACTTTTCCGACTTCACTTTTGATCCTAAAACTTTTTTTTTTCTTTTAAAAATCAAAAATTTTAAATCAAAAATACTACCTTCCCTGTGGATTCGACCCGACTCACTACTATCTACGCATTTTCAATGATTTTAAGAAGTCGGATTAAACTGATAAACACGGTGTCTTAATGACAACATCACGTCCCTATCAAATACCCAGTCAGTTATATCATAAATAGAGAAATTGTAAGGAGTTATCATATAAATACCTTGCCTAGCAATAGTTTGCTTCTTTCTCGGCCTGTTTGGATCCAAGGAGGCAATGTATTGAGGACAGTTTCTCTTTTAGTGCCCTTGCTTATTGCAGAAGAAGTACTTTGCTTGATTTTTATCAGGCTTGGGTTTCTTGGTCTGATCCTGCACAGATGTCCTAGTTTGAACCTGCACCTTCTTACTCTTCTTCTTCTTATTTTTCTTTCCTTTCTTAAAGGGTCAAGAGCCAGAAGATGAACCTTCCACTAAGTTCATCGACTCCTTATGGAGCTGGTGATCCTTCTCAAAATTCTAAAGTAACCTTAGAAACCCGTGGTAGTCTACTTCATGCTTTGTCATTTTGTAATTAGTAAGGATGAGAGATAAGACTTGGGCAGCGAGTTCAATATTGCATCTTTCCTGCTGCTCGTACAAGAAAAAGCCAAGCTTGCTCAAATGCTCCATCAGCTCGATATATACAGTACATGATCAGTGATTGAAGCTTCATTTCTTATCCAGGCGTTGAAGATGGCACAACTAGTCTTGTGCCTCTCAATGTCTCGAGTGTGTTAAAAGACTCATTCAATACTTGAAGCATATCTTTTTGGCTATGTTATCTCGAACCTACGACTAAACTCATTGCTCATAGCCACCAGCATAATACAACGCATTGTGGTTCGATCATTGAGCCACTTCTGATAAATATCTTTGATTGGCCTACGTATATTTATAGCTGGCTCCTCAAGTGCCGGATCTATTAAGATGTACAAGATTCGTTTATGCTCTAGGACAATCTTCAACTTATGATATTAGCTATCGAAGTTAAGTCCCACCAGCTTATCATTGTTCAACAATGATCGGAGTGAGAGAAAAGCGGCCATAACTGCATAAAGAAAAATTAAAACTTAATTAGTAAATAATTTATTAAATATAAAGATTTGGATTTTAATCAAAAGATTCTTTCACTATTTTATTCAAATTGATAGCCTCTACCTCCAATTTAAGAAATTATCTTAATTTTTTAGTGGGTACTAGAATCCACATAGACTGTATACAAGTTCAACTTTGGTTGGTCAACCCATGTATATCTAAGGATAGGTTTATAATTAATTATTTCTCTAAATAATTTTTAGTATTTTAATTTTGCTCCAGTCCCTAATCAGTAGGCTTTGGCCTCCACTAAAAAGATCCGATTAGGTCCAACCATTAACATGACTATGTTTGGTCCATCTAACTAATGAGTGATTAAGCCCAACTTCGGTTGGTCAACTTAACCATCATTCTGAGAGATGTGGCCAAGAAATCATATTATGAATGACAATTTCATTAGCCGATAAGCACCAAGCCTTTGGGCCTTCAATGATTATCCAACTAATGAACTCATTTTCATCCACTTAATGAAAGGCTATGATCTAGTTATCACCATAACTATTTTATTTTTAAGGATCTAATAATTTTAAAAGATTTAATTAATTTAATTTAGAGAGAGTCAAAGAAATCAGCTAATCATGATCCTCTCACTAGCTTTATCAAGTCAGATTAAGGGAGATCATTGATAAGCTGGTCAAGGAGCACCTAAATCAGTCACACTGATTTATCTAGCTGACATGGATCAGCTCAAATTATCAAGTGATTTGATCAAAACATAATTTCACCAAAAAGATCAGGTAAGTAAGATCGATGGGAGGATCTGCCGAAGCTCGACTTAGACACAATCAGAAATGATCAGGTAAGCGAGCTGCCAATTAAAAATCATCGATCTGGATTGTCAGACTTACCTTAGATACTAACTAATTAATTAATTTTGATTGGATCAACCTAACAGTTTGGACTAGACCGCATAACCAAAAATCAAGTCCATCTTAGTTCTCATTAAAGACATGGATATGACCAACTACAACTATTGTAATTGATCTAGAGAATCTTTGACCTAATCTATGATAACTATTAATTAGATTTAGTCAATTCTCTAATTAAGTCTATTTTTTAATCTAACCTTAGGTCTAACCCAATTAATAAACTTAATTTTCACTAACTCATTAACCCAAGTGTTATGAATTATGTCTTAGGATCTTCAATTCACAATCCTAGATTTTAAACAAATAACTCTTAATTCTTAATTAAGTTTTAGACTGAGGATTGAGGTTCCATATTTTAAAATAATTTTTATATTTATAAAATATTTTTATAACATGGTTCTACCAACTAGTTGCATGTTTGATTTTTAATCAATATACAAATAATAAAAAATATGAATTTACTTTAGATGTAATCTAAACATATTCATGTAATTCAAGATTGAAATAATTTTAATACTAATCTATCATAAATCATCTTAGATCAAATATAACATATTTATGATGATAAAAATCAGATTGAAATACTTTCAATCAAATCATAAAATTTCTTAGATCTAATCTAAAATTTTATGATTAAAATTTTAGGATAATTCTTTTACTGTAAGGGATAAATCTTACAGTATGACAATCTTATAAGATCAGTCCGTGTAATATAAAATATTTACTTTTAGATTTAAATATTTTTAAATCTAATAAATTATAAATTAATCTAGATCATATTTTAATAAATTTATAACTTACATTAGATCTACATGAATTAGATAACTTTTATACTGTAAAGGATAAACTTTACAATAGGACAATCTTATAAATTAGTTCGTGTGATCTATTTTTTTAATTTTAGATTTAAATAATAGATTATAATTTAGATCTAATCTAAATTATTAATTTAAATATGCAAAAATTATGTAATAAAAAATCTAAGCTCTGATACCAATTGAAGAAAACGATATAGGATTTCAGGGATCGATTTTGAAACTCTTTCAAAAATCAGACAGTCGAAGTAATAAATTAATCATATTAATTTATTTAAACTATATAAAATAATCCTAGATCTAGGATCTTATCACATGATTTAAGCATGCTATTAAATCTAAAAATAAAATAAGAAAGGATGATTTTGATGAAATCTGTTAGATATGTGTGTCCTAGAAGTCAGAATTGGCCGACACTTGTAATACACTTCTAGGAGCAAAATTATAATTTTGATTATAAATAATAAAATAGATTATTTTCTATCATAAATATATATTTAGTGTTTATGATATGTCCCTTGAGTTAATGATAATGATAATTCTTATTTTCAAGAGTTGAAAATTTAAGATATGATTTTTTATTTATTAACTCATAAAATGCTCCTGACCGTAGGATCGTTATGAGGATGGTGATTGATCTGGAAGGTTAGTATACAATCGCTTCTTTATAGTAGATGAGTCTTGAGTCTATGGTGTAGAGACACCGAAGCGAGAGTACAGGTACTCATTAGAGAACGAGGGCACTGAGCATGACCACCTCGAGCAGTCATAAGAAAGTCTATCTTCTCGTCGATGACTGACTTGAAGCTGCAGTGGTGTGTCTGATTCTTTGACCTGAGGTGCATCGGCAGTTCACCTTGAGGGTGTTATAGTTTGACTACACCATGACTCAATCTCCTAGCCATTCAGAATCCTGAGGTGTATGTTGGCTATAGCATGTTCATTATAGGAAATTGGATTGCACCAAGAGAAAATCTATCTACCTCGGTAGAAGAGGAGCAGCCCTATGATGATCATGAGAATCAAGTCCATAAGCCCATGGCCATGGCAGAGAGTGAAATAATAGAAAGAGTTTCTATTAAGATTTTCACATCGGACTTGAATCGAATGATTAAATCATATGATAGAAATTAGGGTTTGACGAGTTCACCTTAACCCTAATCTGATCGGAGCTCAAGATAGAAGAACTTAATCACACAAGTAGCTACACCAAGAGGTTCATTTTCAGTTTTGATGGGTTGCCACCATATACTGCTAGGTGTCACTGGTGGATTTTGGGAGCAATTAGAATGATTTAGATGATCGATCATTCTAAGTTGTCTGAATCAGAAGAGTTCTGATCCATCGAAAGAAGTTTCGATGATGTCGATGATGGAGATCATGACATATCCCATTACCATATAGAACTGAACCTAACTAAATCACACAAACAAAAATTTGGATCTGGATATCATCAATTGGACTAACCCAGTTGAATTGATTTGAATTAGATTCAATTAGGTTCAAGAAAATCGTGCTAGCACACGATTGAACCTAACATTCTTCTTTTACTATCATTAAAAGTTATCTCGACCGAGCTAAATATATTTATGCTCACTCAAATATCTTTACTTGATCTGATTGAAGCTTATCCAGGTCAGAAAAGGATTATCTTAATTTATGAGATAAATTTGAGATAATACCTGCCATTTTCCATCACCTGCTAATTCTTATCCTTTGACTTTGGTCAAACATTGATCTTTGATCCTTGGACATCTACCCATATGTCATGCACTTATTGGAGAGCAGAAGGGGCTTGTCTCCTTGCTAGATTTTGAAAAGGAGGTGCACATCTAGGGAGGCATGCGCCCATGGATAGGGATGCTTGGAGTCCCATGCGGATAGGACTCTAGGTTGCTTCTGGGTTTCTACTTAGGTGGCCCCTGGCTATAGACTTTGACCAGTCTTAGGCGCCATCTAAAGATGAATTTATGGGACTCTCATCTGATTGAATCAGGTGATGTCATCCCACCAATCAGATTTAGATCTGATTGCAGAAGCAATGTGATTGGTCGGGATGATGCGGCACTGTATGATGCAGTAGGGTCTACAAATAAACCCTGTCTGCATCCAACTTATATAGAGTTTCCTCTTAGCCATGCCCCAAGGCTGTCTCTCTCCCTCCTCCATGCCATCTTCTGATCTTCTCTCTCCTCTCCATGCCTAAGGAAAGTTGGGCTTCAGTTTGGTGCAATCCAGGCAAGAAAAGGCTGACGAGAAAGAAAGAAGGCAGCACTGCTGCAGAGACGATTGCTGATCTTCAAAAGAAGTTTTTGAAGATCCTCCAAATAAGATTCAGATCTAATTTTTGAAAAAATGATAAAGAAAAAGAAGATCTCCAAATTCAGCCTGAGTGGATATTGGTAGAGGCCAGGCGCTTGCATGGCTATATCCAGAATCTCAGACAATCAACAGGATCATCAAAGGATAATCGAATTACCTAGCATCAAGGTATAATTAAATTAGATTTATTTTTTTAATTTTTATTTATTAAATTTATAAAATTAAATTTAAAATATCTCAGATCTGATCTAGATATATGAAAGAAATTTTTGAAATATCTCTCTCGATCCGATCAGTTCTGAACGAACCTGATCCAGAAAATTAGGATTTCCCCTTCAACTAGTATCAGAGCTAGGTTCTCTAAATTATTTAGATTCGATTTGATTTTATTTTGATCTAATAAATAAAAAATTTTAGATATCACATGAGATGTGATTAGATCTAAAATTAAAAAAATTAAAATTAAATAATATAGATCTAAGTTCTACAATATGCATGACTAGTTGTAAAATAGAATAGTTCTATACATAGTCTTGCATAATCATGATTTATTTTGATTAAATTATAATTTTAGATCTATTTATTTTTTATTTTTTAATGATTATAAATATTATAATAAGATCTAAAAAATAAAAAATAAAATTATTTAATTTTTAGATCATATGAGATATGATGATTGCATGTCTAGACTAGTTGTAGAATAGTTCTACATAGTTATCTAGATTAGAATTTATTTTGATGTGATCAATTTAAATTTAATTTTTTAGATAATTATGAGATAATTTAGATCTAAAAAATATGCATGATATGATACATGAGATGTATGCAAAATATGTATTAAGTTAGATCAATTTTATATATGAGATATATGATGTAGATCTAACTAGTTTTGTAGATTTATATTTTCTGATTAAGGCATTCTCCTTGGCCGTCCGATCATAAGAATAAAGTAGGAATTTAAATATCCTCTCCTTCCATTCGATGGGGTGTTCTTATGATGTGTAGGGGTGCTGCACGTTCGTCCTTAATCAAAAATCAAAAACTTACTTTCTGCAAAATCCTAGATCCTGAAATCCTAGGATTTTATTTACATATTTTATTTGTGAACCCTAACTTAATTAAGAATTAAGATTATAAAATATTAATTAGGTCTAAAATTGAGAATTTTAGATCTAAGACATATTCATAATATTGGGTTCGGGCTTGGGTAGCTCAATTAGGTCTAAGCGGTTGATCAAACCGAATCAAGAGTTGGTTAGATGGGATCAACAGTGCTTAAATTGACCAGCCTAATAGGATTAAGTCTGGGTCAAGATCGAGTCACGTGAGTGATCGATCAAGCTAAGACCTAATTAGGCTCAGTGGTTAGAGTCTGGATTGTAGGCTAACTTGATTGGTTCTGGCTCAATAATTTGGTGTCTAAGGTAAGTTTGGCAGATCTGATCAACTGGTTTTTAATTGAGAGCTACTCGACTCGAGTGCATTCTTGTCGAGTTAATGGCATATCCCTTCCAACAATCTCACTTACCTGACCATATTTGTTGGCTCAGTTCTAATCTGAGGTGGTCAATAATCCGAGCTAACCCATGCCACTAGGTTAGTCATAATGGTTATGACTATGTCAAGTCTAGTTTAATGAGACCTAAATCAAATCTTCCTAAGAAAAGATTAAGTCTAAGGTCTTCCACCATTGTAGATGTGCGGGCCCTTTCCGAGGTTGATTATTCTCGGCTGGTTATAGTGGTTCAGTTGCACTAAAAAGATGCAACCATATCTATTAGGCATTAGATGCTATGGGCTGGAGGATGGATTGGGCTCAATATTTATGGTGAGAGACTCAATTAGGAATCCAATCTGTGCAAATGGTGGGTCTGACTTAACTAAGGAGTGGATCAATATTCTGGGCATGGTGAGATTCATGAATTAGAGACCAAGTTTGGGTGCACCATGATTAGAGAATCATTGAACAAGAGTTGTTCACTCATTGGCTAACCCATCACCAATAACTGTTAGGTGAGGTGATGAGTCAGTTGGTGGACCGCACCACCCACTAGAAATCATTAATCATGGAGATTTTTGCATCTCTACAGAGAGAGTGTAGGGATCTAAGAAAATAGTGAGAGCTAATTTATTTAAAAATAAAATTTTTAAATAAATTGGTTAAGTCTTAATTACAATATCTAACTAGAAACTTTGACTCTCTATAGA
>QRFJ01000476.1:428567-524664 GCA_006176705.1 Cocos nucifera | reverse complement strand
TAGAAAAATTCTGCATCCAATCGAATTTAGACGAATCCTGGACCCAGTAGATGACTGGACAAATTATAAGGATTGCTCTGAAACTCCAAAAATTCGATTTGGTTTCGAAAAATTAACTCATGTATTGGATCAGGACCCTCCCACCTTATCAGCTCGTCCATCCGCTGAGCAGAGAGCATTTCTAGATAAGTAGATGGACGAAGATAATAAGACCAGATACTACATGTTTGGCCGATGTTGATGAAATCACACTAATAAGATATAGGACTTTCGCCAAGAAATGGTTGCTCACTACAGGATGTTGGTGAACAGAGTCGCGCAGCCAAGTATCAAATCACTAATGATTTTCAAGGCTAAGATGCATGATGACAGTCAGTCCAAGATCATTATCTAATGATGATCAAGGATTGAAAGACTTGAGAAGCTTGTGAGTTGAGTTGAATTACAGAATGATATAATTCTATAATTCTTGACTGATGCATATGGGTAGTTCATCATGAATTACATATGCATAACTTCAAAATTTTCTGATCAAACTTATGAACATGCTGGTTACGTGAGCTTTCTATGAAAGGTTTAAAGGCTCATATTTGCTATGGAATGGACTTCTTCAAGCGAAAGTCTTTTAGAAAAGAAGAAAAAAGTTACGAAAAGCAGAAGATGAGAAAAATATTTTCATTGCAATATGATGTCTGAAAGTAAAACGTTCCTACTTTACCTGCCATCTAAAGATAGAAGGAGGTAGGTTCTTCTGGAGGTATGCTCATTATGAGTCTAATCTTACAGTTCTTCTGGATCCAGTTGAGACGTGACTGCTGTTCTAATGCTCATTTGTCCTTCTATGCAGGGTCTTGAGCGATAGCAGGAGGCTGAAAGATGGCGAAATGATCTATGCTCAGAATGGAGCAAGATGTTACTACATGGTACGTAGAAACATACCCTCTTTGACTACCATCTGTTTAGACTAGTGTTAAAAGATCTATATTATGTACTGCAGCAGCAGAAATTGATTTCTATTTCTGCCTAGCATAGAAGGCTAATGTAATTAGTTTCTTAAGGACATTTGTAATCATCTTTATGAAAAAAATAAAATTGCAAAATTTTTTATTATTACGGTCTTTAATCAATTACATGTTGATATATCTATTTTAATATCGAGCAAAATATGAATACCATGAATGACCTAGGTATAGTCAAACGATATATCTTATGGCACCTAGACTAGATCATATGGCAGAAGATAGGGTTAATAAATTGAAGAAAATCAGGCTATTGAGTCCATTGACTTGATCATATCATTTATGAATCTTGTTTCATGGCAAATGACTAAGCTCCTTTTGTAGGACATGGAAAATGGCCACGGATCTTCTTGCCTAGTATACATATGTGTGCGGCGGCCCATTTGATGTGCCGATTAGAGACACTTTGTCTACTTCTAATTTTATCAATGATTTATCTAGGTTAGTATTGTATCTTATTAGAACATAAGTCTGAAGCTTTTAAAAGTCAAAGAATTTAGACATGAAGTAGAAAGATATAATTAGAAAATCCATTAAGATCTTCGATCAGACTAGGAGGTGAATATCTTAGTCGTAAATTTCTAGACTATCTCAAAAAAAAGGAATAAATTCTCAATGACTTACTTAGAACACTCAAACTCAATGGTTTCAGAGGAGAACCGGATCCTATTAGATATGGTTCGATCCATGATGAAGCTTCACGGACCTTCTGATTTTTTTTGAGGATATGTTGTTTAACTGCAATATTTACTGAATAAGATTCCTTCTAAAACCTTCCTACCATACCGTATGAGATATGACATCTAGTAAACTCAAGTCTGAGTCATCTCAGAATTTGAGTTGTCCACTCATTCAAAAGAAACAAAGCAGACAAGTTAGATTTTGTCCTTCAGATTGATTTATAGGATATCTAAAGAATCATTAGGTTATATTTTCTAATCCAAAGACACAATAGATGTGACGTTTGACAATACCATCTTGCATGTCTTTTAGCCGGGGTAGAGCTGATTGTTACTTTTTTTCGCTATCATTTCATGGTTAAGAGGCATCTTGTTGCTCATGGATGGTGGTACGTGACCCCCAGGGTTAGGAAAGATGTTCATCCACTGATTCGAGGTGCTCCATCCGCCATTCATGGTTGAAAAATATGGTTTCTATTTGTATCCTGCACTTCGGACAAAGACTGGGGCTTTGTTGATTATAGGGAGCCTCAAGAAAATTTATTGAAGGATCCACCACTTGGTCCATGCTTAAAGCAGGATCTGGATATCTTGCATGATTTTGAGATTCTAGAACTAAAGGAGCTCCTATCCGAGTAGATCTTATTCAACACGGGGATTAGTCTAGTTAATCCTTTAGGTATATACTCGACTTTTGTATTAATGTTTATTTAGATCTCAAAATTTGATGCTGATTGATTAGTGTCTAGGATCGTGAAGCGGGGTCCAAGTCCGCCCAAGGCACCAGGCCTGAAGGTTCTTCGAAAGAGAAAGACTGGTTCTACTGGGGGCATGTCTATTCGTCCTCCGGTTGAAATTCTTCTTGTGCCATCAACTTCCAAAGTCAAAGAATTTGATCCTCGCAACATCAAGGATCTTCAGATCGTGCGGGTCTCGTGTGGATTGGAACCCCCGGCTTCATTGGAGAGTCCCAAGACCTCTGTTGAATACTTATTCAATGAGGCGATTTTGAGTTTGCCAGCCCCTAATGTCTTCGATCTTTTTCTAGAGGAGGAGCTGACTAGTGGAGAAGAAACTGTCGAGACTGCGGAAGATAGAACACCACTTAATGAGGGCGTTGAGATTTTTGAAATTGCACCGAGTGATATTTCTAAGGGCAAGAAAAGTGTTACCGAATTTCCTGGAACTTCTAGAATTGTGCCCACCGGAGCGGAGGTTCAAGCTTCTACTCTGGATGATTATAGTATGGCATGTAAAGTCTTTACCAATTTTTTTTATCTTGCCGACGCATCCAAACTATTGGTTGAGCCTCTGAAGATGAGGAGGTGAAAGGCTTTAGATTATTTTATTCGGGTAAGCCAGGACTATAATCATCCTATTCTATTCTTATCTCTTTATTTTGGGGCTTGTTTGTCATGCGTTTTGCGGAACATTTCGATAGCTCGTCCATTATTTAAATGGATTCATGGAAAATACCATGGATCTTTCATCCAAGGCAGCAGATTTTGAAGTGAAAGTATCAATACTTAAGAAGGCCAAGGATCAATTATCGAAGGCCATCGTGGAAACTTTCGATAGAGTGAAAGCTACTGAAAAGAAGCTTCAGGATGCTGAGGCGGCATTAATAAAATCCATAGAAGAGAATGTCCGACTACTCAGCATTAACAATATTTTAGAGGCCAAAACTGAGGAGCTCAAGGCTTGGATTGTCAAAGCTGAAGCATCTAAAGCTAAGACCCTACTTGCAGCAAAAACAACAGAGGAGAAGGCTTCGAGGGCTGTTGATGATTTTCGAGCATTGGAAGAATTCAAGAAAGAGAAAGCTTCATTTGCATTGGATGCATATGATAAAGAAAAATGCATTGTCTGTGAAGAAGTGGCTTCTAAGTATCCGGGATTAGATCTGAGTTTCTTGGATGAGGTCCCCGAAGCTTTTGCTTCCAACTCAAAAGATGATCCTTGAGGTTTTTATATGTTTCAGCATGTTTGAGATTATTTGTATAGAAAAAATTTCATAAATAAAAAGTTCTCTTTCATTTCTTGTTGTTTTCTTCTTCTGATCTTGTCCTTTTTGTTCTACTCTGATCTGAGGAGTCGTTACTTCGGCTTGATAGGTAACATATTTTTTAATTTTTATTTGAGAATACGCAAATCAATATTTTCACTTTTCATGCATGTATTTGACAAAATGTACACATTTTTCTACGCGGCATTGAATATGCATGATTCTAGAAGTGTCGTAACCATGAGTCTTATGCAAAATTTGGAGCGTAGTTATAGGATGATAGAAACATCCAACCCATAATCTACAAATGGTGCAACTTGACACTTTATAATTATGGTGACTTTGCCTATTTATAGCAATCTTTCGCTCGTCAATCTCCCCATCTATGCTATTTTATGAAATGCTTGTAGGGATGATTAATCCTCTAGATGGGGATGAAGCTTTTTTCCTTTGTTGTGGTAACTATCATTCAATCGAAGGAGTTGATAAGCATTGGTCGGCTTCAACCAGTTCAGGGATGCCGACGATGGATGCTTCATCGTTAGGCTACTTTCACTCTCGATTCTGTAACTTTTGTCATCTTGCTCCACCTGTAAGGGATGGTCTCTTGCTCGACCCTGAGAACTTTGTCATGATTTTTCTGTCATGAGAGGGTAGGATTTTCATGATTTTCTTAAAGGAGCCTGAGATTATGCCATCCTCGCAAGGGAGTAGGAAGAAGTTGAGCCGCCCTTTTGCCTTGAAGGCTTTCTCAACCATGGTATCACTCAAGACCATAGTTCTAAGGCTTCGAAGGATGCTTTGATGCAATCCTATGATGTTCCTCGATTATTTATCATGCTTCTACATTTGATGGAGGGATTCTTTGTTCCGAGGTTGCATGCTGCCTCAACCTCGACGGGATCTCCTCCATCAAATTTGACTTGCGGCTCTCTTGGTGGTGCTTGAGGTTGTGCCACCTTTCCAAAGGGGAGTGAAGCTGAAGAAAGATCTCTCAATTCTAAGTTGGAAAGAATTGGATTCCAAGCAGACTTGATCCTCAACTTTGGCGGGACTTCTATCACCTCCGGCTTGCCATTTTCCTCGATCTGGGTACCCCTTATGGGATTCCAAAGCCTCGAAGCTACAGAGGAATAAGTTCCGTATGAAAGCGACTTCAACTCCATCAACCTTTCTGGTCATGTCCTTTTATTTCCAACGAAGCAAAGATGATAGATAGGATCTTGATTTCATAGCTCCTATTGTAACTTTGTTGTAACCTTGTCATAGAATTTTTATTATTATTTCTTGTAAAAGCAATAGCGTTATTGTTCTTGTAAGAATTCTTTTTTAATGAAAAATTATCTTCTTTTTCTTTAAATTTTTGGAATTGTTCTGAGCCAAATGTCATATCTCTTAACATTTCGTTGATTAGAGGGACACGGTTTCGATATGAGAAATTTGTTGAGTCATAAGAAGATTTTATTTAAAATGACTCCAATCTAAGGAGTTCATTGAACTATGGCCCCAAGTAAAGGGATCTTGAGTTGGGGCGGTTCCGATTTCAGGAACGCGCTATAATCCAACCCTATTAAAGGGATCTTGAATTGAAGTGGTTCCGACCTGAGAAATATATTGCAATTTATCATAATCCATCCCTATCAGAGGGATCTTGAATTGAAGTGCTTCCAACCTGAGGAACGTATTGTAATTTATCTCGATCAAAAGAATTTTGGATTGAAGTAGTTTTGATCTAACGAATGTACTGTAACTTATCCCGATTAAAATAGATTTTAGATTAAAGTAGTTCTGATCTAAGAAACATACCATAATTTATTCCGATCAAAGAGATTTTGGATTAAAGTAGTTTCAATCTAAGGAACATACCATAATTTATTCTGATCAAAGAGATTTTGGATTAAAGTAGTTTCAATATGAGGAACGTACCATAATTTATCCCAATCAAAAAAATTTTGGATTAAGATAGTTTCGATTTGAGGAATGTACCATAATTTATCTCAATCAAAGGAATATTGGATTTACTTCCTTTGAGTCTCCTTATCACACAAGCATCCAATGAGAAAATGAATTTAGAAGTTCTTTTATTCATCTAATCTATTGATAGTACATATGAAGATTAGCCAAGTTCCATGGCCTAGGAAGCAGAGTCCCATTGAGTTACTTCAATCGATTAGTTCCTGGTCGTATTACCTCATCGACCTGATAGGGGCCCTCCCAATTGAATGAAAGTTTTTCTTATTTGGTGGGTTTTAAGACTTCGGCTCTATAAAGGACAAGATCGTCGGCTCAAAATTCTTTAGCTTTAACGTAGGCATTGTAATATCTGGCTACCTTCTGTTGATATGCAGCCATCCTCACCACTGCTTGCTCTTTATTTTTTTCGATCAAATCAAGGTTGGCTCTGAGCCATATGGGATTAGTGTCTTCATCATACTCTTCGATTCTAATAGAAGAGAGTCCAAATTTCATAGGTATGACTGCTTCCATTTCGAATGCCAAATTAAAAGGCATCTCACTGGTCGGGACTCTTTGAGTTGTTCGATAGGCTCAGAGTATATGATAGAGTTCTTCCACCCAAGACCCCCCAGTTTGGTCCAATTTGGCTTTGAGATCTTATAGAAGAGTCCTGTTAGTGATCTCTACCTCTCCATTTGCTTGTAGATGGCCTACCGAAGTAAAGCGTTGCTCGATCCCGTGATCCCTGTAGAATTCGCGGAGTCAGGCACCACTGAATTATCTTCCATTATCGAAGATCAATACTTTGGGAGGCCATAATGATAGATGATCGACTTTCAAATAAAATTCTGGACTTTTGACTCTGTGATTTGGGTTAAGGGTTCGGCTTTTATCCACTTTGTGAAATAGTCAATTGCTACAAGCAGAAAATTATGCTAACCCGAGGCTTGGGGGAATGAGCCTAGGATGTCCAGTCCCCATTGGGTAAATGGCCATGGGGTTTTAATAGGAGTTAGAAGTGCTGCAGGTTGATGTTGAATCCGATCATTGCGCTGACATTGCTCGCATCTCCAAACGAAGTTTTGTGCATCTTGTTGCATGGTTGGCCAATAATATTTCTGTCGAAGGATCTTATAAGATAATGACCGACCCCTCAAGTGGTTTTCGTAGATTCTTTCATAGACCTCTCGCAAGGCATAATCAACTTTAGATGAGTGCAGGCATCTTAAGAGTGGCAAAGAAAAAGACTGCTTGTATAAGTCATTATTGAGTAGTACATATCTGGCAGCCTGATTTCTAACTTTTTCTGGCTTTTTTTTTATCAGGTGATAATTCTCCTGACCTTAAATATTTTAGGATAGGATCCATCCAACTAGGCTCTTCATTAATTTGATGTACACTGGTGGACTCCTCTAAGCTTGAAGTTTTTAGGACTTCGAAATAAGTCCTTTTGCCCAGGTTGACAGGTAATAGGGATGCCAGCTTGGATAGAGTGTCAGCTCTCAAATTCTATGCCCTAGGAACCTATTGGATGTTAAAGTACCTAAAGGATGAAGTTAAATTCTTTATATTTTGGTGGTACTTTCTCATATTTTCTTCTTGAGCCTCATATTTTTCTTTAAACTATCCAACTACCAGTTGAGAGTCGTTGAAGACCTCCAGGCATCAGGCCCTAGCATCATGGGCAATCTTTAGTTTGACAATTAGAGCTTCGTACTCTACTTCATTTTTGGTAGTTGAGAACTCAAAGCATAAAATGTATGCTGCCACATCTTATTCTGGACTGGATAGAATAAATCCAGCCCCTGACCCTGATGAGTTTGATGAGCCATCGACATGTAGGGTCCATATTTTCTCTGGATCTGACCTAGGGTTTTTATCACCTTCTGAGTTTGCAGGGTCATTCGATTTGTTTTTTGAATTTCTTTCCTGAGCTTCTGTATTTGGAATAGTGCATTTAAGGATGAAATCAACTAGGATCTGAGCTTTGATAGAAAGCCCTGGTCGATAGCATATGTCTAGTTCTGAAAGCTCCAGGGCCCATTTTGCAATCTGACCCGAAGTGTCTAGACGATGCAAAACTGCCCTCAAGGGCTGATCCGTAAGTAGTACTATGGTATGGGCCTAAAAATAGAGCTGAAGCTTTCTTGCAGTAATGACCAGTGCAAAGATTAATTTTTTTATCTTGGCATATCTGGTTTTTGCATCATGGAGGACCTTGCTAACATAATATATGGAATTTTGAAGCCATCCTTCTTCATGGATGAAAACTGCACCGATTGCCACTGGTGAAACCGCCAGGTAGAGGAGGAACTCTTCGCTCGGTAATGGTTTGGTGAGTAGTGGTGGAGAACTGAGGTATTTCTTTAGTTTTTCAAAAATGCTTTAGCATTTTGGGGTCCATTGAAAATTCGCTGATTGCTTAAGGGTCTGGAAAAATGGAAGGCACCTCTTAGCCAACCTGAAAACAAAATAGTTTAGAGAGGTAATTTTACTAGTCAAACACTGTACCTTTTTAACTATTTTTGATGGTGACATTTCTAGGATTGCCTCGATCTTTTTAGGGTTCACTTCGATGCCTCTACGAGAGATCATAAAGCCCAGAAACTTTTTGGCAGTCACTCCGAAGGCACACTTCATGAGATTTAGCCTCATCTGATATCGATAAACCATGTCAAAGATTTCTCGAAGGTCTTCAATGTGATCAAGCACTGTTCAGCTTTTAACCAGCATGTCATCAACATATGCCTTCATATGTTTGCCGATTTGATCTTTGAAGATTTTATTGACCAATCTTTGATACGTGGCTCCTGCATTCCTTAGCCCAAAGGACATCATCCTATAGCAAAAAAGCCCCTAATCAATTATGAAGGCTATTTTCTTCTCATCTTCAGAAGCCATCCAGATTTGATTGTAACTAAAAAAGGTGTCCATAAAGTTGAGGAGCTCATGCCCCGAAGTAGCATCGATCAATTGATCGATCCGAGGTAGTGGGTAACTGTCTTTTGGGCAGGCCTCATTCAAGTCGGTGAAGTCAATACACGTGTGCCACTTTTCGTTCGCCTTCTTTACTAGAACGATATTTGCCAGCCATTTTGGATACATTGCTTCTCTAATGAAGCCAGCTTTGATCAATTTATCTAACTCCTCAGTGATGGCTTTCTATCGCTCCAAGGTGCAGCTTCGCTTCTTTTGCTTGATTGGATGGCAAGTAGGATCCACCCTTAAATGATGGGCCGTCACCTCCGGATCGATTCTAGGCATGTCAGCAGCTGACCAGGCGAAGAGGTCCGCATTCACCTACAAAAGAGCAATCAATTGGCTTTTGGTTACCTGGTCAAGGTAGGAGCTGATCTTCATAGTTTGATTGGAATTTATTGGGGATAAATCCTGCTCCAGTCGAAGTCTAGCTCAATGCCCAGCCTAATGCAACCAGTAGCCGTAGAAGAGCTTCGGCAGACGGGCTTCAGCCAAACTCCCAGCGCCCGAGCTTCTTCTAGCCGGCCGAACTAGTTAGCTGCCGAGCTTCTTCCAGACTCCCAACGTCAAGATCGAACCCCTCCAGCCGGCCGAACTACTTAGCGGCCGAGCTCCTAAAACCCCAGCATCCGAGCTCCTTCGAACCCATTCAGTTGGCCGAACTGCTTAGCGATCGAGCTCCTTGGACTCCAAATGGTCGGACTTTAACGGAATCCCCCAGCGCCCGAACTCCTCAGCGGTCGCCCCCTCGGTCGAACTCCCTAAGCGATCGCCCCTCGATCGAACTCCTCAGCGGTCGCCCCCTCGGCCGAACTCCTCAAGCAGTCGTCGCTCGGTTGAACTCCTCAGCGGTCGCCCTTGTCGAACTTCGGCCGACCGAGCTCCTACCAAACTCTCAAGCGTCCAAGCCTCAGCCAAAGTCCAACATCCGGTCGAACTCTCTAACGGCCGAGCTTCGGATTCCCCTCGGCCAAACTCTTCAGTGGACGAGCCTTAGCTGCATACCTCCGCCTATGGGAGCCGAACTCCCTCCAATCTTCCTCTTCAGGAGCCCGAACTCCTCCAAAATGGGCACACGACGAAGGCCTTCAACCCTTCTGCAGCCATCACCATCAGTCCACCGCAAGCTCTGCAGCTATCACCATTAGTCCGCCGCAGGCGATAGCGACCCACTGTCAGGCGGCGATGGCTATCACCATCAATCCACCGCACATGGCACCATCCTATGAGATTGACTCCACCGAACCTCGAGCGGCCCGCCAGCACGCGGTTGCAGTTATCACCATCAAGCTCCGCTATAAAAAGGACCCTTTCGATATGCTAAGGCTAAGCTCTCTAACCTCTAATCTCTCTGAGCTCTCCTCTTCTTCTCTAAACTCCGAAACTCATTTCGAGCACTCCATTCCTGTTGGCCGAAGACTGACTTGACCATCGGAGGGTCCTACCAGAGCCCCCCCACCGACTTCGGATGGGACTTTATTTTGCAGGTCCCCGACGGTGACCTCAGTGGCCTCGACCCCAGCGACCTCCGACGATGATCAGTTTCTGCACCAACAGATTGGCGCTAGAAGGAGGGCCCCCAAACCTCCGAGGTTTTCTTGTTCTTAAAGGAGTGCTCGATGATGATTTCTCTCTCTTTGGAGATCCGTTCTTCCTTCTCTCCCAAAGAGAAAATGCCTTGAGAGCTTCGACTCGACGACCGGCTCCAGTTGTGGCCCCGACAGTCCAGGCCCCACCCGAAACCACCGCAGATGCAGAGAAATTCTGGATGGGTTCGCGGCCCCATCGAGATGATGCAGGACGTGTGACAACCTCTGACGGAGACTTTGCCAGCAAGCCCATCATGAGGATGCGAGGAATCGGCCTTAAGGAAGAGCATTTGGGCATGCCAATCGCCCTTAGGAGAGAAATGGAGAGCAGAAGTTCTCCCGCGGAAGCAGGAATGAAGTTCGGCACAAGCAAGGGTGGAGCAAAGTCTCCCACGGAATGAAGTTTGGCACAAGCAAGGGCGGAGCAAAGTTCGCCCGCGGAATGAAGTTCGACGGAAGCAAGGCCGAACTCTCCCCTTTGAAGCTCATCAACGAAGTTCGGTGGAAGGCCGAACTCCACCTTAAAGTTCACACATCAGAATGAAGTTCGGCGAAAGTTCGGCATGAGCAAGGCCGAACGCCTCAGCTCATCGAAATAAAGTTCGACGGAAGCAAGGCCGAACTCTTCCTTTGAAGCTCATCAATGAAGTTTGGTGCAAACGAGGCCGAACTCCACCTTAAGCCCACCATCATGGTGAAGTTCGATGCAAGCAGTGGCGGAACGAAGTTCTCCCGCAAATGAAGTTCGGCATAAAGGAGGCCGAACTCCGCAGCAGATCACCCCAAATGAACTTCGGCCACGCTCGAGACCACCCCAGAGGTGATCAAGGCCGAACTCCCCCACAAGTACGTCGCTACAATGAATTCACGGGAGGTGCAATAAAGTTTGAGCAAGCAAAGCCGACCCCCTCCCTGCGAGCAAGGAAGTCCGGACAAAGAAGCATGAAGTTCTCCTACGAAAAGTTTTGCAGGAAAGCGGAATGAAGCTCCGCGCAAGCGAAGCCCGAACTTCTTGAGCTCACCCCAAAGGAAGCCCCTACAGAAGGGTGCAAAGAAATCCTCCTCCAGAAAGGTTCTGCAACTACGATCCGCTCTTCTAACTCGAATTCTCAGCGAAGTTAAGAGCCAGCTGCCAAGACCAAAAGATTTACGGTCTCTCCTAAACAAGCGCGATCGTATTGCACCTACCATCACGACCACGGCCACGATGCTGAGAAGTGCATCCGACTGCAAGACGAAATTGAGGAGCTCGTCAGGAAGGAGCGACTGGAGAAAGTCGGCTAAGGGCGCTGCCATGACTAGAAACTCCTGGGTCGACCGCCTCACAGTGTCATCAACGTTACCCTAGGGAGGAGTTGGTACTTCGGCGGTTCGTCAGCTCCCAGCGACAAAGCCAAGAGCTTGCTCCAAATCGAGAAGGCCGGCATGGGATAGAGGATGTCGTCTGGACAGAACTTGCTGACCGAGGAAAGCTCGACTGTAGGAGATAAGATCTCTCCCTAAGCGCGCACTTCAATTCTCGGCTGCAGGAGATAAGATTCTCTCCGAGGAAAGCTCGACTGTAGGAGATAAGATCTCCCCCGAGCGCGCACTTCGACCTCGACTGTAGGAGATAAGATCTCCCCCGAGGAAAGCTCGACCGTAGGAGATAAGATCTCCCCCGAGTGCATACTTCGATCTCGGCTGCAGGAGATAAGATCTTCCCCGAGGAAAGCTCGACTGCAGGAGATAAGATCTCCCCCGAGCGTGCACTTCGACCTCGACTGCAGGAGATAAGATCTCCCCGAGGGAAGCTCGGCCGTAGGAGATAAGATCTCCCCCGAGGAAAGCTCGGTTGCAGGAGATAAGATCTCCCCCGAGCGCGTACTTCGACCTTGACTGCAGGAGATAAGATCTCCCCCAAGGAAAGCTCGGCTGCAGGAGATAAGATCTCCCTCGAGTGCGCACTTCGACCTCGACTGCAGGAGATAAGATCTCCCCCGAGGAAAGCTCGGCCATAGGAGATAAGATCTCCCCCGAGCGCACACTTCAACCTCGGCTGTAGGAGAATAAGATCTCTCCCGAGGAAAGCTCGACTGTAGGAGATAAGATCTCCTCCGAGCATGCACTTCGACCTCGATTGCAGAAGATAAGATCTCCCCCGAGGGAAGCTCGGCTGCAGGAGATAAGATCTCCCCCGAGCGTGCACTTCGACCTCGGCTGCAGGAGATAAGATCTCCCCCGAGGGAAGCTCGGCCGTAGGAGATAAGATCTCCCCGAGTGCGCACTTCGACCTCGGCTGGCAGGAGAATAAGAATCTCCCCCGAGGAAAGCTCGGCTGCAGGAGATAAGATCTCCCCCGAGCGCGCACTTCGACCTCGGCTGTAGGAGATAAGATCTCCCCCCGAGGGAAGCTCGACCGCAGGAGAAAAGATCTCCCCCAAGCGTGCACTTCGACCTCGGCTGCAGGAGATAAGATCTCCCTCGAGAAAGCTCGACTGCAGGAGATAAGATCTCCCCCGAGCGCGCACTTCGACCTCGACCGTAGGAGATAAGATCTCCCCTGAGGAAAGCTTGGCTGCAGGAGATAAGATCTCCCCCGAGAGCGCACTTCGACCTCGACCATAGGAAGATAAGATCTCCCCCAAGCACGCACTTCGACCTCGATTGTAGGAGATAAGATCTCCCCCGAGGGAAGCTCGACCGTAGGAGATAAGATCTCCCCCGAGTGCGCACTTCGACCTCGACTGTAAGAGATAAGATCTCCCCCGAGAAAATCTCGATTGCAGGAGATAAGATCTCCCCCGAGCACGCACTTCGACCTCGACTGTAGAAGATAAGATCTCCCCGAGGGAAGCTCGACTATAGGAGATAGGATCTCTCCCGAGCGCGCACTTCGACCCTCGGCTGTAGGAGATAAGATCTCCCCTGAGGGAAGCTTGGCCGTAGGAGATAAGATCTCCCCCGAGGAAACCTCAGCTGCAGGAGATAAGATCTCCCCCGAGCGCACACTTCGACCTCGGCTGTAGGAGATAAGATCTCCCCCGAGGGAAGCTCGACCGTAGGAGATAAGATCTCCCCGAAGAAAGCTCGACTGTAGGAGAAGATAAGATCTCCCCCGAGGAAAGCTCGGTTGCAGGAGATAAGATCTCCCCCGAGGGAAGCTCGGCTGGAGGAGATAAGATCTCCCCCGAGGAAAGCTCGACTGTAGGAGGTAAGATCTCCCCCGAGCGCGCACTTCGACCTCGGCTGCAGGAGATAAGATCTCTCCCCGAGGAAAGCTCGACTGCAGGGGATAAGATTTCCCCCGAGCGCGCACTTCGACCTCGACTGCAGGAGGTAAGATCTCCCCGAGCGCGCACTTCGACCTCGGCTGTCGGAGAATAAGATCTCCTCCGAGGAAAAGCTTGGCTGCAGGAGATAAGATCTCCCCTGAGCGCGTACTTCGATCTCGACTATAGGAGATAAGATCTCCCCCGAGCGTGCACTTCGACCTCGACTGCAGGAGATAAGATCTCCCCCAAGGGAAGCTCAATCGCAGGAGATAAGATCTCCCCCGAGGAAAGCTCGGCTGCAGGAGATAAGATCTCACCCGAGGAAAGCTCGGCTGCAGGAGGTAAGATCTCCCCTGAGCGCGTACTTCGACCTCGACTGCAGGAGATAAGATCTCCCTCGAGGAAAGCTCGACTGTAGGAGATAAGATCTCCCCCGAGCACGCACTTCGACCTCGGCTGTAGGAGGTAAGATTTTCCCCGAGCGCGCACTTCGACCTCAGTTGCAGGAGATAAGATCTCCCCTGAGGAAAGCTCGGTTGTAGGAGATAAGATCTCCCTCGAGCGCGCACTTCGACCTCGGCTGCAGGAGATAAGATCTCCCCCGAGGGAAGCTCGGCCGTAGGAGATAAGATCTCCCCCGAGGGAAGCTCGGCCGTAGGAGATAAGATCTCCCCCGAGGAAAGCTCGACTGCAGGAGATAAGATCTCCCCCGAGGAAAGCTCGGCTGTAGGAGATAAGATCTCCCCCAAGTGCGCACTTTGACCTCGGCTACTCGAGATAAGATCTGTCCCGAGCGTTCATGGATAACTTCGGCTATGGATCAGATCTCCCCCGAGGGACTGGGCCAACTTCGGTAGTAGGAGATGAGATCTCCCTCGAGCGCCTGCGTCAACCTCGGCTGGAGCGCTTGAGTAACCTCGGATAGAGGTAAGGCCCGTGATGACCTCAGCCTTCAGCATCGACCTTGACTAGAGAAAGCAACCGTGTCAGCCCCGACTGAAAATCAGATCTCCCCCGAGCTTCGACCTAAACCAGCACAGAGCTCAGAGAAAGACTTCGACCTTTCCTGCACTCTCTTCCTTCGATTTTCGAACTCAAAAGTGGGGGGGCTAATGTTGGGGATAAATCCCGCTCCAGCCGAAGTCTAGCTCAATGCCCAGCCTAATGCAACCAATAGCCGCAGAAGAGCTTCGACAGACGGGCTTCAGCCGAACTCCCAGCGCCCGAGCTTCTTCCAGCCGGCCGAACTAGTTAGCTGCCGAGCTTCTTCCAGACTCCCAGCATCAAGATCGAACCCCTCCAGCTGGCCAAACTACTTAGCGGCCGAGCTCCTGAAACCCCAGCATTCGAGCTCCTTCGAACCCGTTTAGCTGGCCGAACTGCTTAGCGACTGAGCTTCTTGGACTCCAAGCGGTCGGGCTTTAACGGAATCCCCCAGCGTCCGAACTTCTCAGCGGTCGCCCCCTCGGTCGAACTCCCTAAGCGGTCGCCCCTCGGTCGAACTCCTCAGCGGTCGCCCCCTCAGCCGAACTCCTCAAGCAGTCGTCGCTCGGCCGAACTCCTCAGTGGTCGCCCTCGCCGAACTTCGGCCGACCGAGCTCCTACCGAACTCTCAAGCGTCTAAGCCTCAACCGAAGTCCAACATCCGGCCAAACTCTCCAACGGCCGAGCTTCGGATTCCCCTCGTCCGAACTCTTCAGCGGACGAGCCTTAGCTGCATACCTCCGCCTATGGGAGCCGAACTCCCTCCAATCTTCCTCTTTAGGAGCCCGAACTCCTCCGAAATGGGCACACGATGAAGGCCTTCAACCCTTCTACAGCCATCACCATCAGTTTGCCGCAAGCTCTGCAGCTATCACCATCGATCTGCCGCAGGCGATAGTGACCCACTATCAGGCAGCGATGGCTATCACCATCAATTCGCCGCATACGGCACCATCCCGTGAGACTGACTCCACCAAACCTCGAGCGGTCCGCTAGCACATGGTTGTAGTTGTCACCATCAAGCTCAACTATAAAAGGGATCCTTCCGATATGCTAAGGCTAAGCTCTCTGACCTCTAATCTCTCTGAGCTCTCCTCTTCTTCTCTAAGCTCCAAAACTCATTCCGAGCACTCCATTCCTATTGGCCGAAGACTGACTTGACCGTCGGAGGGTCCTGTCGGAGCCCCCCCCGACTTCGGATGGGACTTTATTTTGCAGGTCCCCGGCGGCGACCTCAGCGGCCTCAACCCCAGCGACCTCCGGCGACGATCAGTTTCTGCACCAACAGGATTCTTCTTTCTTAACGGGATCTTCTGAAGCTCGTCGAAAGGTTGGGCTCGATTCTCTGCCAGATCATCTCGAGCATCTAGCCCTATTGGAAGTTCGGGCTGAAATTTTACTTGATCTTCTGTCTGAAGCTTGGCGGTGAAATAATATCTTGCCATAATTTGATTGCCTCGAATCTTTCCCACTTCATGGATTGTTGGAAACTCAACCGTGAGGTGGTAGCTGGACATAATAGCTTTGAGCTTCCATAGACTAGATCTTTTGAGAATGATGTTGTAAGCTAAAGAAAGTTTTACGACAAGGAAGTCCACTTGTATTGTTATTTGGTAAGGTGGGGTGCCCATTGTGGTGGCAGCTTGATCATTCCTTCCAAAAATATGGAGCTTCCATAGAATCCTTGGATTAGTGTGTCAAATCTACTTAATCAATTGGGAGAAAATCTCAGGAGAAAAAAAGTAGAAAAGTATGAAATATCGACTAAGCTTCCATTATCAATAAGTACATGATGTATATTTTAATCAAAAATATTTAAGAAGATAACCACAGCATCATTATATGGTTGTTGTACACCCTCTGCATCTTGCTCAGTGAAAGTTATTGCTTCTCCGAGGCTATCCCCGCATCTTGGCCTCCTTGCCACCTTAGACGACTCCCAAGTGATTACAAGAATCCAACCACGGAGAGGTCGCTCTTCAGCTACTGCTGGTTCCCCCTTCTCCTGCAAAAGCATCAGCATTGAGCGCTGAGGTTGATGAGGCAGCTATCGAGCTCTTGGAGGAGGTCATTGTGGGGGAGTTCTTCCGCAGATGAAGCATTCCAATCTTTCCTCTCCAATGAGCTTCTCAATGGCATCAAGAAGGAGGCAACAGTCTTTCGTATCATGACTATGGTCACGATAATAGAAGTAGTACTTTGATGGATCGCGACACTCCAGATTCATCCATATTTTCAAAGGTTGGGGAAGCTGGTTCTGGATTTGCATTAAGACTTCTCCCCAAGTAGTATTTAGAGCGTATAGTTATGAAAACGCTTTGGCAGAGACCACTGTCGATCTCTTCTTTGGAGACTCGGTGATATGGGATAGCCTAAAAAAAAGAAAAGATCAAGTTTTCTTTCGTTCATCAACAACAAATCACGTCCGACCGTGGCACATTATTCTCTGGACAGACAGTATAGTTATCTATACTTTGCTCAGGAGGCGTAACTGATTAACACGAGACCAAAGCACGATCAATCTAAATGATGCTGATGAATGCCATTTTAGAGATCAGTAAATAACTAATAATAATAAAGTAAATAGATAGATAGCAAAAATTTAACATGCTTATGAATAATTATAAAAAAAATATATATATATAAATGAAATGAAGGATAGCAAAAAATTAAGCCCGCAAGAAAATTCAAAAAAAGATAAGAAGAATTCGGATTGTGGTAGTTAAGAAACTACCCTGATTAGAGTTCTTAATCTTTTAATCAAGCAGATCTATAGATAAAAAATTAGATCTTTACCGACATCGAATCTGAAAAAATAAGTAAAAATCAAAGATCAGTTGAGAAGGAACGAAGATCCTTATCAACATTTGATCTATAGAATAATAGATCACTCTTTCTCTCTCTACATGATAGATAAAAATCTTAGAGAAGACATATCTTCTTTTGGTGGAATAGGCTTGTGTAGATAGATAGTGAAGATAAAGCGGGATCGTAGGAACATTGAATCTTAAGAAAATGAAGGTTAAAGAGATAGAAAAAGGTGGGCCTCACATCCTCCCCTAGTGGAGGGATTTTGGATCTTACATCCTCTCCTTCTTGGAGCGACCAACACAAGTATTTATGAAAATTGTAAAGTGATTCATTCATTCATGAAAGATACATGGGTTTATATAGGATCCTATGGGTCCTATTTCTTTAAAAATCCTATTCTCTTTACAAGAAAAAAATCAACCCTCCCAACAAAAAAATAAAACATTATGTATGATTTTCAAATATAATAATATATCATATCTATCTTTTATGGAACTATAAGAAAGAAATCAGTCTTTTAATAAAATAAGTAAGAAATCAAGAACTCTTAAGAAATCTTAGGGAAGAAAAGGAACTCCATGTGGGCGCTTGATGCTTGGCACAACTTGATATGAGGATCCTTGGGTATGACACATGCTGGCATGTGTATTTTCTCCCTAAGCATGTGGAGAATGGTGGCTCTAAAGATGACATGGACCAGGCTTGCTTCTTTATGATGGTCTCTTTCCAAATAAGGCTCAATCCAAAATAAACCCAAGTATGGTCCTATGGACCCAAAACTAAATGCATCAAAAAAACTAATTGATTAAATTAAAAGAACTAAAATAAAATAACTAAAGTAGAGTTTTTCCGATATGGCTTCCTCAATCCAAATTGAATATAAATTATGTTACCGATTTTTGGTGACCTTGGTGTCCGCACCAATTCTCTCGAGATGGAGAGAACTCGACCCTATCGAGTGGGGGTCAATTTTCCTATGGTGACACTCAAGCAAATTGGGATTAACACGTTGTAGCTCTTCTTGAGTGATCCAGGTATCCTCAGACTTTGGTCGACCTCATCATCTAACTAGGTACCACTGATGGCCTCGACTTCAGGTGGAGATGATCTGCTCATCCAAAATTTTTTCAATCTGATCATGCTTTGACATTTTGGCTGGTGGACACTCAGAAATAAGCTCTCTCTCAAAAATTGGTTCAGGCTCAAATGGCTCACTAGGTATCTAAGTTGGCTCTTTATAGGAGACGAGATCTACAACGTTAAAAGTAGAGCTAATCCCAAAATCAGAAGATAAGTCCATAACATATGCATTTAGTCTAATCTTCTTTAAAATTTTAAATGGATCTACTCCTCGAGCATGTAACTTCTTGACGGTTCTTAATGGAAATCATTCAGGCCTCGTTCGAACTATTACATAGTCTTCTTTCGCAAACTCTTGGGCACGTCGATGAGAATCTGCATTCTATTTTAAACTTTATTACTAATACTAATTTTTTTACTAATCTCTTTATGTAAACTTTTGATATGCTGTGCAAATGACTCTGTAAATTCAAAAATTCTAGCATGCATGGGTAGTGGGATAAGGTCTATTGATTTTTTAGATTGATATCCATGAACTACTTCAAAAGGACTCATGCTAATGGATCTATTAATAGAGCTATTATATGCAAACTTAGCTCGGGACAATAGAAGATCCCAGTTACCCATATGTTTTCTAATTAAGCAATGTAATAAATTTTCAAGACTCCTATTGACCACTTCAGTCTGACCATCTATTTGTAGGTGAAAGATAGAAGAAAATTTTAATTTTATGCCTAGAAGGTGCCATAGAATTTTTTAAAAGTAGCTCATGAATCTAACATCCCTATCAGACATAATGGTTTTGGGTAATCCATGCAATTTAACAATCTCATCAAAGTATATTCTTGCAACTTTCAAAGTATTCGACGTTTGGCAACAAGGCAAAAAATGGGCCATTTTTGAAAACTTATCTACAACCACTAGAACTGAATCATGCTTCCTAACTGTCTTAGGTAAGTCTAAAATAAAATCCATGCTAACATCTTGCCAAGGATAGTTTGGTATAAGTAAGGATGTGTATAGCCTTATTTTCTATTTTCTTTGCTTGCCATGTCACATGTTCTACATTGGGCAATAATTCGAGAAACATCTCTTTACAGGCTTGGCCAAAAGAACTGAACTTCTACCAACTCTATGATTTTATTCCTACCAAAGTGTCCAGCTAATCCTCCAGCATGTAGTTCTCAAACTAGAAAATCTCATAAAGATGTAGGAGGAACATACAACCGAGCTCCTCTAAATAAGTAACCATCCTGAAGGATATATTCACTGTATTTTCTAGATGGTCCTTTTTGTAAAATGGTAAGCATGCTACCAAAATCTGGACACTCCTCATAATCTTCTTTAATCTTATCAAAATCAACAAGTTTTACACTAACGATGGACAACAAAGTATGATGACGACTCAGGGTATTAGCAGCATGATTTTCTACACCCGCATGGTGTTTCAAAATAAAAGTATAGGCTTGTAAAAACTCAACCTACCTACCATGTCTATGATTCTATTTCTTTTAGAAATTCAGAAATCAGAGGGCTTTATGATCTGAGTATAAAATAAATTCTTGCGGTAGTAGGTAATGTCTCCAGTATCTTAGGGCTTGGACTACCGCATAAAACTTCTTATCATAGGTAGAATACTTTAGTTTAGAATTATTAAGTTTTTTGCTAAAATATGCTAGCAGATGACCTTCTTGACTAAGGACGCCACTAATCCCAACTCCTGATGCATCGCATGCTATTTCAAAAATCTTGAAAAAATCAGATAAACGTAGGACTAGGGCGTGGGTCATTTTGTCCTTAATGTTTAGAAAGGCTCTATTGGCTGTCTTAGTCTATTCAAAATCTTTCTTTCTAATACAGTTAGTGATGGGAGCGGCTATGGTGCTAAATCTTTTTATGAACCTACGATAAAAGGTTGCTAATCCATGAAAACTTTGTACGTCATGCACACTCTTGGGTACCGACTACTCAACTATTGCTTTAATCTTTTCAGAGTCGACAGACACATTATCGGGGGTAACAATAAAATCAAAGAAGTTGACACAGTCCATCTTGAAAGTACATTTCCTAGGATTAGCATATAGACTTTCTATTCTAAGGACTTGGCAGATTTTTCGAAGATGATCTAGATGGTCCTTCCTAGTTCAACTATAGATCAAAATGTCATCAAAGTACATGACTATAAATACTTCTATAAACGATCATAGTACTTGGGCCATCAATCTCATGAAAGTACTAGAAATATTAGATAACCTAAATGGCATCACCATCCACTCATATAAACTATCTTTCATCTTAAAAGCAATTTTTCACTCATCTTCTGATCTAATCCTTACTTGATGGTAATCACTCTTGAGATCAATTTTAGAGAAAATAGTAGCTTCGCCCATCATATTTAGCATGTCATCTAATTTAGGAAAGAAAAAATGGTACTTAATGGTGATCTTGTTAATGACATGACTATCTATGCATATCCTCCATGTTCCATTCTTCTTTGGAGTCAATAGTGTAGGAACTGCACAAGGACTCAAACTCTCTCTCTCATGAATTCTTTTTTCATCAGCTCTCCAACTTGCCTTTGTAGCTCAGCATGCTTCATGGGGTTCAACCTATAATGGGATAAATTGGGTAGGATAGATCCAGGTACCAAATCAATGACATGCTGAGTGTTTCTCATGGGTGGTAAGTGATCTAAAAGATCCTCAGAAAAGACATCATAAAATTCACTAAGAATGCTGACTACTTCCTTGGGATGATCTATCTTAGGGTCCTCACAAACTTCTCTCGCAGCAAGCATCCAAACCGGTGATCCTTTACTCACGGTCATCTCTAATTCCTTAGCACCTATCAGATAGAGGCTTTTTTTTTGATATTTTTTTTTTGGTCCATCGCCTATCTTTCTATTGGTAGCCTTAGGTGGGGAAGGATTGATCGTGATCTTCTTATCCTTATGAGTGAAACTATAGGAGTTGATTTAGCCATAAATCATAACATCATTATCAAACAGCCAAGGCCGACCGAATATGATACTTCTGACTTTCATGGGTAAGACATCATACCAAACATGATCCTGATAAGAATGGAGCTGGATGAAAATATGGCATCTAAGTTTGATAGAAATAGAAGAGGAATCTATCCAAGACACATGGTATGGGCTGGGATGATCTACAGGAGCTAATCCTAATCGCTTAACCATGTCGATGGAGATGGCGTTGATACGACTATCGCTATCAACGATCATCTTATAAATTTTATCACTAAATTTTATGAAGATATGAAAAATAGAGGTCCTACGCAAGTCTTCACTCTCCTTAGTCTATGCTAGAACATACCTAACGACTCCAAGCCTAAGATCTAACTCTGGTGCAACAAAACTTAGGATGTCCTCAGTACTCTCAAACTGCTTGGCTAAGTCTGGATCAGCTTCATAAATTTTTTTCTCAATATTTTCTAGAGTTTTCTCTTCTAATTCTTTCACAAATAAAGATCGGTTGGAATATTGTGTAGCAAAATGACCGTAACCATGGCACTTGAAGCAGTGGGATCGAGAACTACTTTTCTTAAATAACTCTCTTGCAACTCTTTTTTCTTTATCTTCTTTTCTCATAATAGGATTTATAGGTGGAGGTCCATTACTAAAAGCCTGGGTAGTATTGGGTCTAGATCTAGAAGGGATTTTTCGGCTAGGTTCAAGAGAACGGATGGTCGAATACCTAAAAAATCTCTCAAAGTCTAGGATAAGTTGATAAGCTTGTTCTAACATGGTTACCTTTTGCAAAAAGAGCTCACGTTAGATATCCTCTCGTAATCCAGCTTTAAATCTAGACAAGATAATAACCCTATCTTCGGTTACTCTACATCTCATGAGGTACTCATCAAATCTCGTAATGTACTCTATGATTGATCTATTCTCTTGAGTAAGTCTCTGCCACTGATCTAAAAGTCTTTGTTGATAGGAGGTGAGGAGGTATTTTTCTTTGAGTTTCTTCTTTATTTCATCCCAGGTTTCTATCGAACTTATCTTCTCTGGTTGAGAAGATGTTTAACACTTTTTTAATAAAGTTAGGCTTGTCTAACCAACTTCATCCTAGCAAACCTAACTCTTCTTGCTTCAGACATTTCGTACCATCTAAAATAGTGGTCCATGCCCGATTTTCAATCTAGGTACTCTCTCGAATCTAGACAACCATCAAAACTTGAGGCTTCGATCTTCACATTCCTAAGAACATGCTCATCCTGATCGAACTGGTTATGGTGGAGGCATGCTACTATAGGTCGATCTAGGTTGAGATTTCTTCTTCTCTGTCATATAAGTAGTTAGAAAGACTCAGGTTCAGGTTGTCTTTGTCTAGCTTCTTCTAGTACTATTATTCTTTCACTCATGATTTTCATAAAATCTTTCATGTCATCAAACTTCTCAGTTAGGACATTAATGATGGCTGCTGTATTGGGATCCATGTTGGTACTAGGTAAAAAAGTAGGATGTTGGTATTGGGTACCTGATCTAGTGGTCATATAAGTCTAGGATGCAGAAATAAGATGCAGTTAGAAAGAAAAAAATGCTAAAAAATAAATTATAAAATTTAAAATATAAAAATTTAACTTATAGAAATTTTAAATTATAGAATTTAAATTAAAATTCTAACCAATCTAGCTCTGATACCAAATTGATGCAGGATAGCCTAAAAAAAAAGAAAAGATCAAGCTTTTTTTCTTTTGTCAACAACAAATCACGTCCGGCCATGGCACATTATTTTCAGGACAAACAGTATAGTTGCCTATACTCTGCTCAGAAGGCATGACTGATTGACATGGGACCAAAGCATGATCAATCTAAATGATGCTGATGAATGCTATTTTAGAGATCAATAAATAACTAGCAATAATAAAGTAAATAGATAGATAGCAAAAATTAAACATGCTCATGAATAATTTAAAAAAAAATGGAATGAAGGATAGCAAAAAATTAAGTCCGTAAGAAAATCCAAAAAAAGATAAGAAGAATTCGAATCGTGGTAGTTAAGAAACTACCATGATTAGGGCTCTTAATCTTTTAACCAAATAGATCTATCGATAAAGAACTAGGTCTTTACCAATATCGGATCTGAAAAAAATAAGTAAAAATCAAAGATTAATTGAGAAGGAACGAAGGTCCTTATCAATATTTAATCTGTAGAATAATAGATCACTCTTTCTCTCTCTGCATGATAGATAAAAATCTTGGAGGAGATAGATCTTCTTTTGGTGGAATAAGCTTGTGTAGGTAGATGGTGAAGACAAATTGGGATTGTAGGAACACTGAATCTTAAGAAAATGAAGGTTAAAGAGATAGAAAAAGATGGGCCTCACACCCTTCCCTCGTGGGATGATTTTGGATCTCACATCCTCTTCCTCTCAGAGCGACCAACACAAGTATTTATGAAAATTATAAAATGATTCATTCATTCATTCATTATCTCATTCATGAAAGATACATGGATTTATATAGGATCCTAGGGGTTCTATTTCTTTTGGAATCCTATTTTCTTTACAAGAAAAAAATCAACCCTTCCAACAAAAAAGTAAAATATTATGTATGATTTTTAAATATAATAATATATCATATCTATTTTTTATGAAATCATAGGAAAGAAATCAGTCTTTTAACAAAATAAGTAAAAAATCAAAACTCTTAAGAAATCCTAGGAAAGAAAAGAAACTTTATATGAGCGCTTGATGCCTGGCACAACTTGGCATGAGGATCCTTGGGTATGGCACATGCTGGCATGTGTATTTCCTTCCTGAACATGTGGAGGGTAGTGGCTCTAAAGATGACATGGACCAGGCTTGCTTCTTTATGATGGTCCCTTTTCAAATAAGGCTCAATCCAAAATAAACCCAAGTATGGTCCTATGGATCCAAAACTAAATGTATCAAAAGAACTAATTGATTAAATCAAAAGGACTGGAACAATATAACTGAAGTAGAGTTATTCTGATATAGCTTTTTCAATCCAAATTAAATCTAAATTATGTTGCTGACTTCTGATGGCTCTAGTGTCCGCACCACTCGGAGATCGATGGTTTCGGAAAGAACCTCCGCCCCTTTGCTTCCTGGAAGAAGAGTGGGAGCACTGTCAATAAGCCTCCTTCTTTGACGGGAGGTGCTCCTTATTCGATCCTGCTGGGGCTTCATCGGCAGGGGTGTCCTCGGCGAAGGCCCCTTTGATGTTGGTACATTTTCTCACCCATTCCAGCATATCAGTATAATTCTGAGGAAAAAATTTTATCAATGACCTTTTCAGGTCATTCTTCTGTAATCCACCCACAAAGGTGGTCATTGTGATCGATTGATCTAGGTCTCAGACTTCTAGGGTTGCCGCATTAAAATAGCTCACATAATCATGAATTAACTCGCCGTTCTTCTAGCGGAAGGTGTTCAGATAGCTAGACTGCTTCTGCTACTTGCGGTTGTTGATAAAGTGTGCAGTCAAGGACCATCTCAGCTCTTCGAAGGAATGGATCGAGCTCGATTTCAGACTGGAGTACCATTGTCGGGCCACTCCCTTAAGAGTGGCGAGGAACGCCTGATAAAGAACAACATCTGATGCTTCCTGAAAGAACAACGCTACTTTGAAGATCACAACGTGATCGATGAGATCGGTTGTCCCATCGTACATCTCGATTTGAGGCAACTTGAAGTTAGGTAGCGGCAATTCTTTCATAATTCTTTTATCGAAAGGGAGCTTGCCGCTAAGCCCATCAAAGAGATGGAAAGAAGAAGCTTTATTCAGAGCTTTAAGCTTCTCATCGAACTCTTGGAACTTCTTTTCAATGATTAAATCTCGGGCGGTGCAGGCCTCGGACTGCTGAGGGGAGCGACGGTTAGAAGTCGAATTATGCCCAGACTATGGGCTACGAGATCGTCGATGGGATTGCCTCCTCTTGGGGCTTTGTGGAGATGCCCGAGGAGGTTCAACTTGTTGCTGCAGATGAAAAATTGGCGGTTGAAGAGGCATCATAACTGAGGGTGCAGATGGGACCGTCGGAGGAAATATCGACTACATCATAGAGGGTGGTGCGGGGTAGCCTAGTGGCTATGGCACCATCGAAGGAGGCGTGAACGCAGTTTGGACCACTTGAATGGCAGCTGCCAAAGTCTGAACCTACTGGAGGAGCAGGTTGAATTGGTCCATGATAACAGGGGTCGGTTGAATCAATGGGGAGGCTTCCACCACCAAGGGTTGAATACGATCTTCGGCCTGAATATCTGCTTGTTGAAAAGCAATGTCAACAACGTCGTTAAGACGTTACGATGCCTTCTTAGGTAGCATTTTTAAGATAGTGGCCCTTCCTCTATCTGTTGTTGCTGAAGACTGTGCCTTTCGGAAGCGGAGTGATTGGCTTCTTGTAGGAGGTACTGAAGTGACCTACAAAATAAAGTTCAGATCGGAGGATTTAACTCCGGTAAAGATTCTCCGATGCTCAAGTCAGCAAGAATAATCAAGCAACAACGAGTTCTCTGAGAAAGATTTCTTGCTTACCTGGATCCTCGAGATTTATGGTATTTGTAAGGAAGCTTCATGCAGTCGTTACACTGTTTCGCTAATCTTGGGCCGCTGGTATTATCATGGCAGGATTTGGGGTGCCTTCCCAATCGGGAAGGTTGTTATCGGTAGGATTGGGATGCTTTATCCACTTTCAATAGTTGAGGCCGGGTGGAAAATAACTTTGCTCGTGGCTGGATCACAGTTGTGTTGCCGTTAACCCTTGAGACAAGTCGGTGAGAATGTAGATGAGCCGCCTACCCAAGAAGATCTATAAACTACGAATGCTATTTGAGCCGTTTCTGAGTTAAATGGTTTGGATCTTCTTTCGAGGATCGGCTATCAGTTCGGAGGGTATTATGGTTACTTCTTTATCTTCAAATCGTTAGCGAATGCCAATTGAGCCGAGGTGTTCTGGATATTTCTCGAACGATCTGAGATTTTTACATTACCACTGTAACAATCACCATTAATCTATGTTGAACCATCTATTTTCTATTTTAATCATGACCAGATAAAATGATCTTGATTGGATCATTTAGGACGTTGGATGCTACCACTTTTAACAACTTTGTGAGGATGTCGAAACTTAGGGTTTTTATTAGTTGCAGCTTAAAACTGGTAGAGGAATATATTTTGAATGATAGATTTTAAAGGATGCTTTTCAGATTGATTGAATATGTCCATTCAATGATCTACAGAGGTAGGTAATGAATCATCGTTTTGAGATATTTCATCATTTATTTTCAAAGTAAATAATCAATCTTTGAATTATGCATGATTTATGAAACTGTATCCTGAATGAAAAATGATTTGAAAATTTGAGATTTCTGAAATATTATGGTTATTGATTTATTACGAAATATGCATATGTTGAATAGAATTATGATATATATATATATATATATATAAAATCTTGCAAAAATATCTTGATACACATCGAATTTGAACTCTCAACCTAACTATGTTTCAGCGGACCCTGTTAGTCAGGGTTAAATATTAGTACTCAGTTGATCCTGCTAATGGGAGTTAAATATTGGTTCTCAATGGATCCTATCATTGGAGGTTAAACGTTGGTATTCAGTAGACCTTGCCAATAGCCGTTAAACATTGGTATTCAGTGGTCCCTACTAATGGAGATTAAATGTTGGTATTCAGTGGATCCTGCCAATGAGAGTTAAATATTGGTATTTAGTAGACTCTGCCAATGAGAAAAACATTGATCATAATCAAAGGCTGTTGAGTTATATGTGTTTTATTCTGAATTGGATTTATGATTATGTATCTATATGAATATTTGAAAAGATTTAATTTGCTTAGTATGGAATATATTCTTATATTATTCATGACATTTATTTTAGAATATTATATTTTATAAATATATTTAAAATATCTAGTTGAGATATTTATTACTAACAGGACTATCGAGCTTATTACTTCTTCTTTCTTTTCAAATGCAGATTCTTAATTACAAACATGGATACTACCTTGGGAGTGAGTCTAGAGGCAAGAGTTGATTGTATCAATGAAGTTTAGATATAGATTTATTATTATATTTTATATAATTATTATTTGAGATGTCATGGATGTAAGATCTTTTGAATATTATTAGAATATTATGAGAGATTAAAATTAATTTTAGTTGAGATATTAAAATTAATTTTAATTATTTAAATTTTAAATTTAATTTATTATTATTTTCGTAATGATATATTGATATCGTGTTTAGAATGATTTGCATTCTCATGAAGAGAGTCCTTCGTAAATATATGATGATTGTCATGATTTCTAGACTTAGATCTGAGGCATTATGGGCTTTTTATTTATTTTTTTTTTCCTCCCTTAGTAAACAATGTTGGTCCGAATTTCAGAACGGTGGTAACTGGCACGTGGTTGCCATGTTGTTCCAACAATGGATCCGCCAGGATTCGGCTACTTTAACCTGCAAACGTTCCAGCATGTCCCCCGGTTCAAAATCGAGGCGTCGGTTAGCTTCCAATAACCGCTACCGACCATTGCGCTCTCTCTCTCTCACACACGCATCAAGTCATTCCTTTTTCAGAGATCGGATTCGCATAACCACAAGCATAAGCGAAATGGAAGTTCCTTCTTCCTCCAAAGCCAACGATGGTGAGCAAACCTACATTTCTTCCTCTTCTTCTTCTTAAGCAGTCTCGGAAATCCCTTCGTCCAGAAAATAGTGTCCGAAATATCTTTCTGAGCGATATTCCGGTTCCTCTTGTTGAAGTACCGTCTCTTGGTCACAAATTCCCTTTTTTTTTTTTTTTTTTTTCGAAGATGATTTTTCTATAATTGGTTACATCATGGGTTTTGTCAGAAGAGTTGGAACTCGAGGATGTTTGGTCGGATCTGCATGCTTTGAGGAAGTTATATGTTCTTCTCCAAAAAAGCAGCGCAAAGATTCCGCATGGGGAAAACCAGGATGCTGTGAGTATCTGAGCTTCTGATTCCATTTGTCATTATAATTTGCAAAGTTGTTTTATGTCCCCTTCTTTTTATTTTGGTGATAGATTTTATGCCTGACGTACGGTAGACTGCGTCACTTCAGATTACTCCATATATTACTCGTGTAACTGTAGCAAGCGTGATAAAAAAGAGTAAAAGACCAGCCTATTTCTCCTACTATTACGTTCCTTCCTGGTTGCAAATTGTAATCCATGTAATCCACCAAAAAGAATTGTTTCAAATAAAAATGAAATTACTCGTGTTGGGACCAAGGCGTGGAGTCCAATAAATGATGATTTTAATTGAAAAAGAAGAAGAGAAAAGGAGAGGGAGGGAGGGAGGGAGGGAGGGAGAGAGAGAGAGAGAGTATGATATTATTTTATATTATATTATGTGCTCGAAGACTACCAAGTCATGTTTAAAAAGTATGATACATGAATTCTAATGAATCGCTATAATTATATAAACCAAATTCTGAAAAAAAAAATTATAAGTTCAACACTTGAATTTTTTTTTTTTTCATAGATATTTAACATTAATAAATCCTATAGAAGAAACAAATACACTAGATCACAAAGTATCTTATACAGAATGTCGAGATTTTGTTAATGGTGCAGTGCTAAACCCATAGTGGTCCCCTTTTTTATCTTCAGTTGGATGAGAAATCTGGACTTTTGCTGAAAAATTTGCTTGATGACGCTACTCAAAGAGCTCTCCAATCTCAAGCTAAGGTAATTTTATGGACTCATTATTTCATTTATATTTGTTTGTCTTTTTTTTCTTTTTTCGTTTTTACCATTTTAATGAGGAGACGGGTCCCTCTTACGTACATGCATTTTGGCAGATTGTGTCCTCGAAGCCCGACCTCACTGCCTCCACAGTGAAATCTCATGACGGAACCAAATCAAACCCATCAAGCGAGAGTATACAAAAAGAGTCCCAAAATCCACGTAATCTTCAAAAATGCCACGATGCTGAAAAGAGCGAAGCCTACGGCCCACTTGCTGAAGCCACTCGCAGCCCACAAAACAAACAACTTGGAATCCCTCTAAGGGCAGAATCGCAAATAGAGCCGAAGCCATGCCCAACTTGCCATCTCAAGCGGCTCGAGTCGGTAAGATCGACGACAAGTACAGAAGGGAGAGCCCACTATCACCGTCGGATTCATCACGACCCCGATCGAGTTAGCATCGACCGTTCGTCGAAAGCTACGAAGAGCAGCAACCATATATCCGCGGAACACGGGATGAGGCGTACGCCGGAACCCGAATCACGAGAAAAGGCATGTCAGAGTCGGAGCCCATCGAGTGCGGCCCGTTTGGCTGATATCCCAACTCGGAGAACCGCGAGCCAGAAGCGGAGCCGGGTTGAGACCACCGAGGCCCAATCGACTCGGATGAAGGGAAGCCGACACGAGTCAACTCGTCGTACGGAGAATCCAAAAGACGGACGGCCAACAAAGACCTGCCTTCCAGATCGAACGGCTCGTATTCACCAACTGGAGAAGAGGAAAGAAGCGAGTCCCACCCTAAAGAAGGATCAAGTTACTAGACAACTCAATGGGCGCAGTCCCACCAGAACAGAAAAGGAAACGAGTCGTCACAGAAGTCCGAGTCGGAAAGAGCACGTGAACCGGGTCCGACCGGTCCGGGAGCTCAGCATGCATTCAGCGCGCCACGTGGGCCCACGTAGAAGGCTGCTTCCACCACGAACACCGAGAAGGAAATCGATTGTTTACTCCTCACTAAGCGACGCAACCCGATCCGACGTGTCAACCAGCGGGATATCGGTTGCTAGGAGATTGGGCCCACCTACGGCCTTCCCAACTAAAGTTGAGATCGTGCCACATCAGATACCGAGCCGAGATCGGAGCCAATCTAAGCGGGTTCCAGATCCACATCGGAGGCTGAGTCATCACCGAGCGATGCGCCCATCCCGTGTGTCAGCGGGAACTACCAAAACGGTCTATGAGAAGATGTTGGAGAAGAAAGATGGACGGCTGAGAAAATTCAAGAACAAGCTGGCGATCATCTTCCACCACCACCATCATCATCACCATCACCACCATCTCGAACACGCGGACGGTGATGATGCTAGTAAAAATGGTGGGGCCCATCATGACAGGTCACCGTGGAAGTATCTTGGGAGGATTTTCCACCACACGAGCGGAGAGCAGGGCAAGTTGGTGACGGAGGTGCACGCGGAACGAGCGGTGAAGAAGGCACGAGCTCGGCATCAGCACGGATATTTTCACGAGCTTCTGGATGCGCTGGTGCGGCACGCGTGGAGGTCGAGGGGGAAGGCGGTGCAGTCCGACCGGGGACAGTTTGGGAGGACGAGCCGGGTTCGGGTGAGGAAGCTGCACTGGTGGCAGCGGTTTAGGAGGCGGGGTGGTGTCAAATTGACCAACGGTAAGAAGCCGCATCTCAGGCCGGGGTTTAGCAAGATAAAACCTCAAACCACAAAAAGCCCAGCAGCCACATAATTTTCTTTATCAAAAATATATATAATAAAATACACTTCGATGGATTCATCCAACGGTGGTGGCATTGGCAGATAAGAAGCATTCCTCTTGCAACTGATTGCATGCTTTTAATTTCTTATACAATGGATAAAGTTAATCATTTGCAGGAACAATTTGCCCAAAAGATTTAAAAAGAAGGTCAACCATTTGCTTGATTTGCACCAGATTCCCATCTATCATCTACATTCTCCAACTTCCAAATTATAAAAAAAAGGATTATGCATCAAGAATAAAAATAAATGTATCCGATTTTTTGTCATATTTAAACGTAATTCTAAATAATTGGGCATCCCACGTCTCCAACAGAAGTAAGATAAACACCACCGAAGCATACCTTTCACTTCAAGAAGACTTTTTCTTTCTCACGATCTTCAACAGACAGACATTTGAATTCCCACACTAAATCTATTGTGGTTTACAAAGGAATGCTTCTTTAACTCATCCTTGCCAAACAAGGATACAACTGTTGAACTTATCGAACCTTGCATCCACTGGTCATGACAAGCTTGATGATGGTATCAACGAAATTCCGTGCTATGGGATTTTTTGCCAAGAAAACACAAGCAAAGACACCCATTTTAATACTCTGAAAGGAGTTTAAGCACTCAAAATTATCTCTTAATTGTCAATAGCTAATAAGAGTCCCTTGTTGAAATATGAATCATATCTCAAAGTCATGTCTCCTCAATGTAGGTTGGATGCTACATGTTTCTGCATACTATAATTAATACATCCAGAAGAGAACACTGTAAATGACACCAAGCCTGGAGATAGTAAACACAAAAATATAAAACAGCATGGGATGGTACACTAAGCCACAGGTTGTCCCTTCTAGGGGAGGAACTCTCTTGGATCTGTAACATAGCCTGTCAGAGCTGAAGCCGCAGCTGTATATGGTGAAGCAAGATAGATCTGGCCCTCTTTGTGCCCCATTCTGCCCGGGAAGTTCCTATTTGTGGTAGAGACGCAGACCTGCACGAGGCCATAATTTGACAGATTCAGAATTAAATGAAGGCAAAGTCCAAGACAAAACCATCGGTCAACTTTACAGTCTTAAATGGTCTGCATGATCATTAAACATATTTTTCATAATCGCTAGGCCAGCTTTGGACAAACTATCACAACAACCAAAAAGCTTTCATTTCTCTTATTAATTTCTCTCAATGCATTTGGTGGGCTGCGTTGCAACCTTTTTAAGCTGAAATTTCTAGGTTCCTCAACCATAAAAACCGACAAAATCAGCAGACTTGATCAGGGATCGCCGACGACAATGAATAAGATACAGACAAGCCAGTCTACCACATTACAGTAGTTTGCACTAGTAGAGGCTTGTGGCTGAACTAACTGCTTGCGACCAAGGTGGGTTGGACAAACAAAAATATTCTAAAGAAATTCCACGAGATAGCAAACTTGCCTGAGGTTCATTCATCCGTGCATAAGTGTCTCGCGGGCCACCCAAACAAGCTGCACAACTAGGACTTGCCGGAGCCTCACAACCAGCTTCCTCGAATATCTGAGAGCAAGTCTTGCCACCAGATCCTGGCACTGGAAGGCTATATATATCCATCCAGACCTACAGAAAATTATGAGAATCAGCTGAGTCCTAGTTTACAGCAAATCCAGTTTCCTTCTACATGAGGTGATGGTCCTACCTTTCGTGTAGCAGGAACGAGAAAAGTGGGTACCTTAACCTTTTTGCCCTGGTCATAGAACACAAACTCATTAGCCAAGTAGTGCAACATCAAGTAAAACACATAAGCAGGATCTTCATTTGAATGTACATGTAATAGAAACACAAATAGCAGAAAGAATTACACAGCATCGCATGATATCATCTTTTTTGGCTAAAGAGATTGGTTAGGATTTCATAACTCTTGGTTGATGAAATCTTGCAAGCAATGTCCTCAACTTATGGTAGTAATCCAAGATAACTGCCTAAAGGAGAACGAAGACCATCCAGCAGAAAATGAGAAAACTGTCCACAAAATCCCATTTAAATAAAACCAACTGAAAATAACAACACTTGGAAATTCAACCATGCAATCTATTTCTTCAAGTCTACCACTTGGGGTTTCAAAGCACTCCCAGAATCTTGCACCTACTGCTGAGACTTCTTCCCGGCACTCACATCTTTTCCACCAACCAATTCTTCACCCTATATTGTTACGAAATATTTTGAGTTTGAATATAATCTTGTTGAGGAATAGTCCCACATCAAAAATGTTAGGGACTCTAGTTGGTCCCAAATATTGATAGGCCCATCTGCCAACCAACTTAAGCTTTTGGATCGCATTCTAGCATGGCACCTTTTTTATCTATCAATGCCTCCACACAGTTATCCATGTATCACCCGTCTTCAAGTTCCATCTCTCCTCACACTACATATGAGATGGTGTATTGAGGAATAATCCCATGTTAGATAAGTTAGGAACTCAAGTTGGTCTCAAATACTCATGGATCCATCCACTTACTAGTTTAAGATTTTGGGTCGGACTCTAACAAGATTTACATATTAACATCTTACATCCATAAATAAAGCATCTCATTGTTGACATACTGTACTATTTCATTATATTTTAGATTTGTCATAGAAATGGAACAATAATCTAATAGCTTACATTAAAAGTTGCTTTGTCAAAGATAGTTCATTCTTGCCTCTTGGACCACGAGCACCATCCTTAGGCCTATCTCCTGCAGATCCTTGCATGTGGCACATCACAAGACCTGCTATTCTAGCCAATCATGCAATAAGGAATTGAATCAATGCATTACATCTGTCAACTCACATTGCTCATGTCTGCAACCTGTGGAGACCCGTGTGAGTCTGACACACAGGCTAACCAATGAATAAAATTTTGGGTAAAACCATCTCTATAGGGGGTTAGTTGTTAGCAACATTTACAACAATGTGGATATCCCCAAATAAAGGACCACATATTGACCCTTAATTTCACTGTTTTAAAAAGTAGTCTATGCAGCGGCATATGCGAATGCTGCCCCTGAACAGGACTGCACAGGTTATATGCAGTTCTTGTATGGCTCAGTGGCTGCATAGCACCAACACACGTGGCAGCATATGCATCTGCAAATTGCATATATGCCCACATTCCTTAGGTACTACATGTTTTCACCACTTTGGTTTGTGAAGTATGTACTTCAAAGTTTAAACTTTGTTATACTCTTCTAAAAATATTTTATTGCTATTTACACTTATTGTTGCAAGCAAGGTTTTTAGTTTTGGTATCGGTGGCCCAGCCGGCCGGCAACACGGTCTGGTACGGTTCCATACCAGATTGGACCGACGCGAACCGAAACAAGAAAAGAAAGGAAACTGGGAGGAAAGGAGAGAAAGAGAGAGAAACAAAGAGAGCGAGAGAGGAAGAAAGAAAAGGAGGGAAGGGAAGGAGTCGGAGGGCCCGTCGGATGGCCTTCGGCTGGCTGTCGTGGCCGCCGGACGGTGCAGTCCACGTGCGTGGCGCCACGAGCGTGAAATAGGAGTGATGCCCCTGTTTCATAGATTTTTTTTAAAAAAATAAAAACTTAAGTGAAGCCAGCAAACCATTTGCCGACTTCATTGTTTAATAGATTTTTTTTAAAAAAATCAAAAAATGAAGCTGGCCTCACTGATTTTAATTTAAAAAAAAAATCTTTTAAACAGTGAAGGCGGCAAATGGTTTGCCAGCTTCAATGTTAATCCCCGTTTTCAAAAAAGAGCCACGCGTGAACAAGGGCAACGCCGCCCGCGCCGCTCGGTGGCCACGACGACCACTTAGAGTCCTCCGACGGTCTCTCCGCCATCCCATCCTCCCATCTCCGGTGGTCTCCTCCCCCCTCTCTCTCTCTTTCTTGCACGTTGTGGCAGCTCTATCAGGCGAATCAAGCCACGGCAGCTTCCGCCACCCTCTAGCAGCTGCAGAGGGCCACCACCGGCTTCCGACGGCATCCTCCTCTCTCTCCCTCCTCTTTCTCTCTCTGCCTCTGTTTTCCTCTCCTTTCCCAACACTGACGTGTGCCGTTTTCCACATCAGAACCGTCCCAGTTCCCAGCCGATCCGGTTCGGCAAACCGCGAACCGTCCGATTCGGGACGGTTCTGAGAACGTTAGCTGTAAGTCTGAGGATGGTCTATACTTCATAGCATGATAGTCATTTCGTTAGGTTAACATGTCATGTTAGAACCTTAGAATATGCACTCAAAAATCTTAATAAGTATGAATGTGCATACATAATTCGTATTATCTTTTCTAAATTTGTTAATTCATTTCTATTTTTTAACAGTTTATATAATTTACATAATTTATTTTTGAGATATTAAAAAAATCAACTGTACATGCAGCCCACTCAAATAAGCATGCACTGGTGTATACAATATTTTTATGAATTTTATTGATTCATTTCTTTTAATTTAACCATTTATATTATTAATTATATATCGTTTATTTAGATATTTAAAAATGTGAATCACATGTACACCTGCATATGTGCTCCATATATCATACATGCGCACTCTGCAATAACCAAACCTCTTGCAGATGACGGCTGTTTTATGGTAGGATTATTGGTTGATTTTGGGAATAAAATAATGGTGCTGTAGCAGCTGTTATTAGCTATCATAACAGCAAGGGTCATTACCCCATTATGGTTTGAGCAATCTAGGTTCTTGGGGTGGGTGGACTAGGGATAGGCCTAAATTTGGCTTTTTTTTTCCTCCACAAAGTGGCAACTTCAGAACTCTTAGTCCATGCCATTATACCTTTTACCATTGCACCAAGAAATGACCCTTAGCTGTTATAACAGCAAAGCAAAAAAGATAATAGAAAAATCAATAATGATATTTATTTTATCATATATCTTTTTTTTTAAAGACTCATTTTCCCATCTAATATGGTTATTTGAGTTTCATAATATTATTCTATAAATAAATGAACTACAAAAATAGCTAATAATAGACAATACACTCTTTATATAGCAGTTGTTATAGCAAGATAATGCTAGATAATAATTATTTAAAAGGCTTGTTGTGTGTATATCTACATATTTTGTTTATTACTTATATATTTACCCAAAATTAGAAACCACCCTTGTTTGTAACCAGAGGTGCAGCTTGGGTTGGGCTCAACTCGAACCTGCTTGCCTAACTCGCACATTGGATAGAGTTTGGTTGAGTTTTTATAAACTTAGGTTGGGCTTGATCTCCAAAATCATAACCCAACCTCAAATAGGGTTGGTTTAGGGTTAACCTTCAACCTAACATGGACTCATTTCTAACCAAAACCAAATAAATAAATAATTCAATTTATGTTTCATATGGATAACTTACATGTTTAAATATTCATATGCTTAGTCTTGTAACATTATGTGTGAGTGTGTCATGGAAATTGATGAATGTTGAATTCTTAATCTGACAAACATTGATCCAACAAAAACATCTCAAACCTTTCCATGTTGTAAAATTTTTATTCAACCCAAACTAATCTAATTAACATGGCGCAACCTAAACAACCCCCATAACCCAATCAGAATTTAGCTTCACAACAAATTGGGTTGGGCTAGATTCGAGAAATTCCAACCTTAGACAGTTTGGGTTGAAATTGGGAGATAAATTGGTTGGGTGGTGTAAGGGTTTGCCCCCAACCTGACCCAGCCTGCCTGAGTTGCAATCCTATTTGTAATTTTTGAAGAAGACAACTTTCTTCCTTTTCTTCTTTTCCATGTCTCACGTTCTTTTCCCGTCCGCCAACCATCTATGTTTTCCTTCACCACTTGCCATATCCCATGAATTCTCCAATGGTTGAATGGTTTTCTTCCTTCCCCTTGCCCTCTCTAATTTATTTCCTCTTCTCTTTTCTAAAGACAGTCTATCCTATCATCCCTCCCATTTGTCCAAGAAGACATTAGGAGTACATGGTTCTATTCCAGTAATTTTTTTTCTAAAAAGAGGAAAATAGATAGGTATGTCAGTAAGTCAAAAGAAGTTTTATTCTCTTTGCATGTAGGGGTAATGGTTATACTACACAGGATGTGATGAAAGGACTCAACACGTACTGCAAAATTCAATGTAGAGTATTGGAGCAATGCAAATCTAAACTGTCGAATATGATCTACAAAGCCAAAAATGCCTCTGTACAAAAAGAGACATGTTTTGGAGGCTTCTAACCTATGCATCAAGACCTCCCATATATGTAGCATTGGAAATGAAATACGTTGTGTTGGTTTTAAAATGACTTGATGCATAGGTAAGTGTTCTTCAAAATATGACTCTCTAATAGGCATTTTAAGCTATGGACAGATCACATTCAATGGTCTAGATCATACTTTTAACCCCCAACATTGATTTTTATAGTGGTGTAACATCCTCTGTTTAAGATTATAGCCAGATCCTGCATGTGCGTGTAAATATGTATAACCAATGTTAGTGATTTCTTAGGTGAATTTAAGCTGTCAGTTTGGTTGCTTTAAGATAATCCTCAGGTTCATGTAAGTCAAAGTGCAACTTAAAATACTAGAGTTATAAATGACTGCAGTAGTTTATTTGAAATATAGGACATTCCACTTAATGTATCCAACACTTGAAAGTAGACTACATGGCAGCCTGAAAAGCAAGCCAACTGTTGGGACTTTTTTTGCTAACACGAGCATGACACTTAAAAAAATGGAATGCCCAATCGTGTCAGGTCAAGCATCCAGAAGTGCTGACATTTCTAGAAACCTAAAAATGGAGCATCCAAATAACACATGACGCATCTTGGGGTGGCAGTGGGTTGGCATTGGGATTACTAAGTGATAAGAACAAGAATCTAGAATAGTGAAGCAAACTCACAATTCAATATTTTTAATGGCACAACATCACATTCGAACATGTTAATTTAGAGAATCAAGCTTAACATGAAATCCTTTTTAAAGTAACTGTGGAAAAGAAATTCTGGAATTTTTTGAACTAACAAAGCATGGACACAAAAACTTGTCTGAATAATAAAAAAAAAAGCTATTAAACTTCTCCATTCTCCATTACCTAGCACTGGAAAATAACGGACCTATAGAAGACGGACTGATAACCAAATTTACAAAAGATGAGATCCAAAAGTACAAAAACTTGTCTGAATATTAAAAAAAATAGCCATTAAACTTCTCCATTCTCCATTACCTAGCACTGGAAAATAATGGACCTATAGAAGACGGACTGATAACCAAATTTACAAAAGATGAGATCCAAAAGTTTCTTACCGAAGCTAGAAAAACCTTTGCAGCAGCTAGAAAGTCCACTGTCTTTCCACCAGTGCAAGAGCCAATATATACCCTGTCAATTTTGACATCCTTGCATTCTCTTGCTAAAGCACGATTATCAGGAGAATGTGGCTGGAATAATATAAAATGGATCGAGATTAGAAGCTACAAAGGGAAGCAGCGTTTTGATACTAGAAGTGCAAAAGAAAATCCCACACCGCAAATAACTCAGTATTCTAACACCACACACCTTTGCAACCAATGGCTCCAACTTGGAGACATCAAATTTGTATTCTTGAATAAATCTAAAAGGACCAAAAAAGTTGTGTGATCAGTAAATAAAATTATTTGAAAAAATCATTTGGCAGAAAAGACAGTGTTTGAAAGCACTAAACAGGGAAGGGTTGGTTACTGAGATACTTAGAAACATTTGCTTCAGCAAAACTAAAAGAAAATTTAACCATCAGAGTAAGTATTTATGGAAGTTAGAAGTTCTTAAGACATCAGGTTATACTGACAAAGTGTGTAATGTCCAAGTATGTAAGGTTTCTTATGTGAAAGAAGTAAAAGTTGGTATCATCTGGAATTTGAAAGATTTGATTTTTCCTAATCTGGGGAACCAAAAATACATAATTGGTGGAAAACTTCTCTTGATTAGAGGAATAGCATCAACCAACACAGTTGAATGGAAAAAGAAACCAAAGAGAACTTTTTATAGGTGAAAATAACTAAACCTTCTATAGCACTAAAAAGATCAAGGTTTTAAATCCCGTGGGATGGAGGTATCCTGATTTCTCCATCAAACAGGATGCCCCGCTGTCCCATTCTATTTCGGTGGTAGTCTTGGTTATCCGACTCAGTAGATATCCTCGGTCTCTTTCCCCTTCTTTTCTTTCTTTTTTCTTTCATTCATTCTTTTCTTTCTTTTTCGTCCACCTTCCTTTCTTTCCTTTCCTTTTCTTATTTTTCTTATCCCTTCCGTTCTTAATTTTTTTTTCTTTTCCTTCTTCTTTCTCTTTCTCTTCTTCTTTCTTTCCTTATTTTCTTTTTCTTCTCTTTTCCTTTCTTTCTTTCATTTTTCTTCTTCTTTCCTTTCACTTTTTTCTTTTCTTCATATTTCCTTCTTTTCTTTTTCTCCTCTTTCTTTTTCCCTCCCTATGTGAATAGGTTTCAGAGTCTCGACCCTATCCTAGTCTCGTTTTCTCATGAGAATGGGATGAGACAGCTGGGACACCCCCCATCCCATAGGGATATAAAACCTTGAAGAACGTAATTGTAGAAAATAAATTTACAATTACCTGGCACAATCATCACTATATACGGGTTCAAATGTCAAGGTTGTCTTGCCCTGCAAAATTATGTAAATAATATAAAATTTAAAATATAGAGCCATCCAACCTTGCAAACTGGACAATCTTGTGAAAGACAGCACTTTTCTATGTTTCCAATGTATTCCTTTGGTGGTGCCAACAAAAACAACTATTGTTGTGTCTAATTTCCTCATTTATTTAACACAATTCACTGCAGCTTGACATAGATCAATGAAAGGGTAAATTTCCATTACCTCGAGGTATTTGAGTGTGGTTTTATCAACAGGGACAACCCCATTTTTACCCCCTGCCTCAATAACCATGTTGCACAGTGTCATTCTCTCTTCCATCTTGCATACATAAAGTCAGATTTTAGATGAAAGATATAATCAATGCCATTGCAGCAAGATATGGTACAACATAGTCTTACATCTAAACTTTCAACAGTGGAGCCAACAAATTCCATGGATTTGTATGTTGCACCAGCAACAGTTATTTCACCAATAATCTGCATGACAGCAACATAAGCTGAAAATATTTTTACAATGAAAAAAGGTCTTATTTTCTCCAGCAAATAATTACAAGATAAAATGACAAACCAATGTAAAATAACTCAGAGTTAAGATGTTTCAACATCCATAAACTTACTTGCAAAATCAAATCCTTCGCAAGCAAATATTTGGGCATTTCTCCATCCAGCATGAACCTCATAGTTGGGGGTACCTGCAATTTTAAAGGTTCTGAGGAAAACATTTCTATAGAAGTTATATCATTTTCAACAATATAAACCAGTAAATTTTATTTTGGGGATGCAGGCTGCTCATTTTAATTTAGCAAGTCTTACAGGGCAAAAGGTTATTGAAACAACCACTATATCGTCCTTGCCACTAAACGTTCCCAAAGTAGGAATGAATTTAACCTGGTCGTTGTTTTACATTCTGATAACCATCATTTTCATTGAAGTGAGAAAAATTTCGTCGTATTTGATATCCTCTGGAAGAATGGCAATACACAAACTTCAATTGAATCATTTCCACTCCTAAATATGAGTTGCTACTCGGAAAATCAATAGATCATCCTATCTTTTCATTTATAACAGATATTTCAGTTCTCCAATAACATGTTAGGAATAAATTTGAAAAAATCACTACTTGAAATAAATCAAAGCTAAACATTAACATCAATATTTTTCTCAATACACAAGACCCCTCTGTTCTGGGGCGGGAGAAAGAGAGACATCAAAATTCTTCCAAAAAACTTGTTAGCATTTGAAACCTACGAAGTCTACTATGATTTAAGTTTGAAAGAAGATGAAGATTATTTCCCAAGAGACGAAACCTGCCAGGCAATGAAGATTATTTGCCAATCAACAATATGCAAATTACCAAAATAACAGGCTTTTTTTTGGAGCACCATTTATTAATGTTTATGTAGTTCAATTTCAAGATACAAAAATGACATTTTGGTTTTTGTTCTCATCTGAATTTGGTTCAAAATCATTTTAATATTTGTTGTATTCAATACCTACAATTTAAACCTTCCTCCATATCCTAGCTTGCAAAATCCCAGTTGTATATTTAAATTTTGAGAAAGCCTCTATTAGCATCGTAGATCTAATTTACATGCAGCCAATTGATATCAGATAAGGACCACATGTGCGTTCCATGGTGGCATGGCAATGGCTAAAGATTATAAAAGCTTACATGCTTATGCAATACAAGGTGTAACATATCCATCCTGCATAAGCAGGAGCATTATGGGCCACCACAAAAGTTCCATTTGAAAAGGTTCGCGAAGCAATATTTGGAGTCTACATCAACTTAGACATCAAATTAAATACACATAAGAATAAGTCAGGCCACTTAATTTCATTCAAAAATGTTCATTTTAGACCTCAAGGATAATTTAAGGAAGCAAATGTTTGATTGGGAACACCTACTTGTTTTGAGGTATTATGTCTTTATTGTCATTAGCGGTTGTAGGTTTTAATAATAATGGAGTCACATAGTTTCTCTTGAGTTTCCATGTCTAAGAAAAAAATAATATCTGTGGGTACTTTTTCAAGTTCTATATGGAGATGTCAAAGTCTTTTACTAGAGTCATAAATAGATTGTTTAAAAAAGGTCTGACTCAGGTATTGAAGCACCAGAAAGAAAATCTAGATTTCTAACTTGGAAGAAAAATTATTAAGAAGAAGAGTCTTCTTTGTTATTCTTTTCTTCTGTCCTCTTGGAAGATGGCTAGGCTCTCTGGCTATAATTTATCCTGCATTACAATTGAAGCCCTTACGATCCTAGTAAGATCCATTTGCCATCCTAATTCACCTTTGCTCCTGATTTACATTCAAAATTCTCCCGTGAAGACCATAGGAACTCCTCCAGTCAATTTGTATGACAGCTCAGGAATTAACCAGTGATTTTATATGCTTAGTTCTTGTGTGTGAGCATCCTCATCATCCTACTACACTCATCAAAGGTCATGGAGGTTGAAAATAAGCATAAGGCATGTATTGGCTTACTGCTTATCTGTGTTTGCCCTTAAACTTTAGTATTTATCTAAAGAACAAAAGAGATGTTAACGTTACAATGAAGAAATGTGCCAAAATTTTATGGGTGTGGTTACCTAGCATTCATTATTTTCAATTAAACAATTATATATAGTCAAGAAGACAACTTTAGCAAAATCCAGCATGGATCATGTGGACGAGAGAGAGAGAGAGAGAGAGAGAGAGAGAGAGAGAGAATATGCATAATAAAATATTTAACAAAAGAGATCAAAGTTTGAGATCATGACTCTGCGAAGGAAGCATGTGAAGAACAATGGTGCATCGATGTGGTTACAAAAACAGCTTTCCTTCAAGCATTTGCATCAAATCACAAACGTAGGAAGGTTATTGTACTATGAACTAAAGGGCATGTATATGCACCAGAACTTCTAATGAAAGAGCATCATGGGCCAACGCAATATTTAACATCAATAGATGCTAACAAAATCATAATTTGAGCTCAAATCAATTTAAACCAAGTACAATCCATGAAATAAAAGTTGGGCTAGTCTATGTATTAATACAAATTTATTTTGGATCAATATTGGGTACAAATTAAAGGTGCAAAGGGTGGATCCTAGTAATACTTATCTAAGGTGTATTATAATGCATAAAGTAATTGTGAGCAAGGTTTTAAATGCCGTAGGATGGGGCCATCCCAGCTTTTTCAATGGAACATGACAGTACTGATGCTTGGATGGTAGATGTCCCATCCCATCCCGGTCTATTTCCTGACTCAGCCCATCTGGATACACGGGATAGTGGGACACCCTGCCATCCCATTGGTATTAAAACCTTGGTTATGAGTTTTAATGCCATTGTCATCTAGTCAATTTCTCACACATAGAGAATAAGTAACGTGAGATTTCTTTTGGAAAGTTCAAACTTCTGAAAGTCAGGAACCTAGTGGCATACCTAGAGGTATATTGTACATGTTGGTGTACTTGAAAGAGAACTTAACCTGTTTGATTTGAATAAGAATCATCAAGAATTATAATCTTCTCTTAAACGAGTGACTTTTAAAGTGGCCAGATTTTTTCCCATTGTTTCCTGACCTTTGTCAGAGTTGGAACACCTTTTAGTCAGCAAGTCCAATTATCATACTATTCCTCCTATATGTATGCTTTACTCGAGGCCACTGTCACGTGAAGACATGGCATCACCTTCACAAATTCAATGAATCTCAAGGCATTTTAACAGCATGAGGGAAGCCCAGATGAAACATATAATAATCACTTAAATAATTCAGTACCATGGGCATACATTGGTCATGAGTAGATGTAAATAATTGGATCTAAATGGCAAGAACTAATAGGCTTGCTTTGATGCTTGTTAGATGTGAACAATCACAACAAATATGAACACCTCATTTACCTAAGCAGCTACGAAATTAGACCTTTATAAGAAATAGCAATCTCTTTCATAAACCTAACAGGTTGGAAACACCTTTCAATAGGAAAGGGGAGTTAGACAATCAGATTATAGAAAGGTTCATCATACAATGCATACTGCCCTGCACTAAGCAGTACCATACCAACTAGAACCAAAAAGAAACTTGGTACAGGGGCATACCTACTGTCCATATGCCGAACCGACCACATATTGAGCATATTGGCACTGTTTGAACATGGTACCAATATGGGGTTTGGTACTGACATTGTTAGCCTTTATGGTATGACTTGACTAGGAGAAAGAATGGAGTAATATGCATTGTATTTGTATTTTTATCAACAGGCAAAATTACATGCAAAAAAGAGCATAGCAAAGAAAAGAATGTTTGAATAGACTTGTGGCAGAGAACAGAGAGGATACAAGAAGGCTCAACAAGAACCAAATGAAAATAAACCATGTGTGACAGACTTTATGTTAGAGAAGGCTAGCAATTGCTGAAGATTGAAGGAAAACATAGGAGGACTTAAGAAATGAAGTTTGAAGATATCGCTACAACCTAAATGACCTCCAAAACAAGTAAAAGATGAAACATAATTGTAAAAGTTGGACCAATTAATTTATATTAGGCTGGTTTAAGAGAGATAAAGGAAACAATCAAGCATTATTTCATGGTTTTCAGATCAGACTGGTCTATACCAGGCATACTTATTTGTACAAGTAGAAACCAATAGATAGTATACTAGGGTATACCCCTAGTACCAAATGTCCATATGGAACTGATAGACAGTATACCCATCGTCCATACCAACCAAACCGTATCAGCACTATAGCAATTGGCTACGGGTATTGAAACCAATATTGTAAATCTTTATTCTAACTATTTGTGGTCAGCTTTACCTCATTTGGCAAATATTCCTATTTAGGATCATCTTTAATGTTATTTCAAGATTTATTATTTCTGATGAACTAAAGATAAATAAAATCATCAGTATATGCATTGCTAAACTAAAAAGAAAAACAGGAAAAAACATAAAAAAAGATTGCACATCTACTCAGTGTTTCCAAACCTTAAGTAGAATTTTCCCAGTCCCCATGACAAAACCTGCATCAGTATTGCCAATTCCGGTAGCAAATTGACCAAAAGCTCCAGCATTACATGTGTGCGAATCTGTGCCAAGTAAAACCCATACGAACGATGAACCGCTTCAGAATAGATAACAAATGTAGACAACTTTGGTGATACACTATATGCATGTTTAGTAATTATATGCACCTCACTAGGTCTGCAATGACCTTCTTGGGCAAGAGCAATGTGGCATACACCCTTGTAATCTGGATTAGCCTGCATTTAAGTAAGGAAATTTAACATACAAATATCAAGCAAGCTAACAATGTGATTTTGGTTTGGTAAATTAATGATTCAACTTGTAGGCATTAACTACTTGGAAAGAAATGAGTCAAAATCATACCCTGAAATTACCAAGATCCTTGATATCATAATGATATTTAATATTTTGTTCTGTACAGAAGTCCCTCAAAATATCCACATTACGGTTTGCACGTTCATCACTAGTGAAGATATAGTGATCTGGTATAATAACAATCTTTTCACGGTCCCAAACCTGTAATTAATCATAGAACAAGTGTTTAAAATAGAGGGGTGCATCCTTGAATATCATATACAAGCATATACCTAAAACAATGAAATTCAGACATTAAAAAAAAAAAAATCAAAGCAACACAAAATTCCACTATTATAATTTAGATAGAGAAAGATACAATAATGAAAAATGAAATACTTGTTACTGATTCCAGAATACTCGTTAAACAATAATGCTTTGGTGGGGCAAACAATGGAAAGAAAAATCCTTTAACAATCAAAATAGTAAATACACAGTATTAAGCACAACATGTTTTTCTATTGCTGATGTAATGGTTGCCGTACTGCCCTAAATCGACCGTGTCCAGTTCAAAAAAGTCCAAGAACTATTTGAATTGGTACCGCCCAAAACTATGATGTGCACTGTACTATACCAACCTGTATGACCCATACCACCCACATTCAGGCAGTATTGTAATAAGAAATTCAAAAAAGGGCCTATGAGCTGTCTTGATACAGGGTGAGTTTTGTACCATACTAACTTGTACCATATTGCATGGGTAACGACCTATACTATACCAACCTTTTCCTATTAGAGACATGTAATGTTTGTCATACCGCCCTGGAACTGATCGTATCAGGTCAAAGCCGGTGCAAGCACTATTTGGTCAGTACCACCCAAAACTAGGGTGTGCACTGTATTATACTAACTTATACTGACCCATACCAAGCTTAGATGCTGTCCCAATATAAGGTGCTTATCGTACCATACCAACCTGTACCATACTAAACTAGCAATGTACCAATGTAGTATCTCATACCAAGATTGTGGAACTTAATGACATCCCATATAAACAAACAAAGAATTTGCAAAATTCTCAACATTAATTTTCATAGTCTCGGTACCAAACTGCGTATCGATAGATGGCCAACATGGTATAGTACCAATATTGTATCAAACCATACAAAACCATACCGGTACACCAAAATAAATAAATAAATATATATATGTGTGTTGTTTTTAAGGTTTTTAAACTTTGTTTATTTAGTTTTGAGTGAAAGTAAGTAGGATCTTGTGATTTTGATTTTTATGTGTAAATGTAATATACTATTTTTTTATGTTACATGCATAAAGAATGGTGTGACTGTATAATCCATGTTAACAAATTAATTAGTTTTTGCATATATACCTTGCAAATACAGCTTATACATGTTTCACCTCCAAAAAAGACATTATTTGCATGTACACCTCTCTAATAATCACGTCTTTGTGTCTGGTTGACAGTGTTTTTACGCATAAAATGGTTTTATTACACTCTGCATTGATACCCTTGAACAAATTATATAAAAATATAGTTCTTTTCAATATAAGCTGAATGTTAGATTTTTTTAAAAGTAATAAAGTAAAAGGGTAATAGAGCCAGATAGTACTCGAAATAATTATTGATTAATATCAAGTTATCAACCAAAAAATCTAACTATAGGGCATCCACATAAAAATAGGATGATTTTAAAGGTGAATACAAAAATAGAAATTTTTAGAGGACAATTATGCAATAAGCCATCTTTGTAAGGATACATGTGTGAAAAATCCTAAATTAACTAAGTATAACATTAAAAAAAATTAAATACATATTTAAAAAGAATTTTCAATATTTTCTCTCCTCCCCTTATTTCTCCTCTCTTACCTTGAAAAGAGGGAGAAAAGGGTGACAGGCCCTTTCTCCATCAACAATTGATGCCCAAAGAGGTATGGGGCCTTAACGAAGTCAAACCACTTAGAATTGATGATCTCCAGGTAGTTCGGCACGGTAAGAACCGATTTGCACCGGTTCAGAAAAAATCATACTGCGATCATGAACCATCCCAATTCATGGTTGGTACAACAGATACGAACCGAACCAAGTGTTAATTAATGATCACATCTATGCAGTCAGGAACTCAGGATTACTCTAGGCTATGGCTTCTTTTACTAATAATGATTCCTCTGCAATCAAGACTAATGTAGGCTTCTTATACATCAGTATTAATCTACACAACAGTATAAATACCAAAAGCATTAACTCTCAGATGCAAGACAAAGAAGGGGATGAATCTGCAGAAAAACTGATGGGAGTTCTTGCTGGATGTTCTAGGCACTCTTGGATCTCTTAACTAATCAATAAGATGGAAATTGAATATGACTATATTCTAATTTCTTATCGATAACAGGCTGAAGTCTAAAATAGAGAATAGAGATACCCGCTATCTCCCATCCTTGTACATTTGGTTATCGCAGTCCTCCATAGACTCTTGGGATAGTTTTATCAAGCCTTTGCAAGCTGCTTAACTAGTTTTGCATCACTCAACTACAACTTAAGATTATATGCAGCATCCTTCGATTTGTGCCTTCGAACTAAAAGTTAAATTGGTTGTTAGCTGCTTATGGATTCTTTTAGGACTTAATATATGAGTATGAACAATTTCAGTAGGTATTGCTTTGGAAGATAATGTATTTCTTTTTTTTCTTTTTTTTTTTTGAGATAGAGAGAGAAGGGGGGGTGGGGAAGGAGACCCACCCACACAAAATTAGCGAAGTTCAAACCCTTGGGGATGCACCACCCAAAATTTGAACCTAGAACCTGGTTAAGCAAAGGGGGTGTACCCACTAGGATAAGCTCCAGTTCAGAAGAGGAAGTAGTTGCAGATCATGCCAAGAAGGTCAGCCGTATCAATGAATCTGGATATGCTGCTGAATTGAAAATCTATAGTGGTGGAGTAAAACACGATTCTTAAAGTTTCAAAAAGCTTTATGCTATCTGTAAGTCATCTAGAAAGAAACTAGGCATCTAGACAAGCATGACGCTGCAAACAAATCATTCTAGCACACTGTTAGTGGTTGTCCCATTATGATCTACCACCATAGTACATATATTTCCTGTGCTCGGTTGCATGAAGCACAAAAGAAAACGGGAGCAAGAGAGGATGCAAGAATAGAAAAGCATCTAACTACAGCATCAAGTGTATCATGTAGTAGACTCGAAATCTTAATTTTGTAACCATATTCATCCCCACTAGTACTATCCTCTAATTTCACACCAATGACCCTATGAAAGGAATCATTAGCAAAAGTTCATACACCCTTGAGGCCTACATAGCAGAAACATAGAGGAGATATATATAAACTATAGTATTCAGCTTATGTAGCATTGTAGATCAAGCATACTCATTATGTTGAATTTAAGAGGTAAGCATAACCATGATCATGAATCCTTGTCCAAAAAATTGGGGTCAGATTTATGAATCATCAGCCTCCAAGCAGATGTTGAAACTGAAAAGTGAGGAAAAGAAAGGAAAAGGAAGGAAAGAAAGAAAGAAAAGTGAGGAGTATAGTTGAAACCCCTTCTCAATGATGCAACCACTTAGTTTTTAGCAACAGTGAAGGCATGTGAGTGTCTACAACAGAGGAAGCAAACTTTGTAGAAGCACCACATAGAGCACCTTAGCAGTATATTCTGGCAAAAAAAGGAAGAAAAGAAACTACAGAAAAAACAAATTACACTTGCAAGCAGTAACTCCAAAAATCAATCCATAGCAAGCTATCCATTTCACATCCTCTATGCAAAATTGGCAAAGAGTTATAAATGCTTCATGAAAATAAAATACTCTCTTTAAAAAATAACAACAGTTGTCTCCTGATTAACTATGCTCTTTTCCCTTAAAAAGCAACATGTTTGGTATGTTTCTAGTCAGAACGCCTCCCTCCAACAAAACAAGCCACACAAGTTTCTTTTGATGTGCTAGAGACTAAAGTCATGGTTGAACAAAGACATAATATCATATCACTTCACTAGTAAATTCAAAATTTCCATAAACAAGTCAAGCTTACCCACAAGCATCGTAATCTTAGACTTGGACATCATAAACTTTAAAATCATACTCAAAATGGTTTCAAATCCATATAATAAGATTCTAGTCCAATGAATGCAATCCATATTGGTTAAAGCATGATAATGAAAAGCACAATTTTAACTTTAACAACCCAAATAGAAAGAAAAAGGGGCTAGTCATCACCTTTGCATTCTGACCAAACTCTCTCTTAAAAATCCCAATAGTCCCCGGCCCACAAACATCATGGGTCATCAGCACATCCACATTTACCCACACATTCTCACCGGGTGCCAACTGTAGCTGTTCTGATGCCCTTGCCAGGATCTTCTCTGTCATAGACATAGCATGTTTGACCTAAAAGCAAAAAAAGTAAAAATAAAAATAAAAGAAATAAACAAATCACATGAGCTAAAAGAATTGAATTAAAAATAAGAATCAAAAGTCTAATAAATTAGAAAGAATCGCAACTGAACCGGTGGTTGCTGGAGAACGCTGAGGTTGTGTCGGCGCCATAACTGCAAGAACTCTATTCAGAGCTTGTTTTCTACATCTATGGGCGCTGATTGAAGGGTTAAAACGAGACATCAGCCCTGGATCCATCTGCAATAAACAAAATATTAGAAAACAATGAGATTTTATAAATGCAACAGAAATAGCTGTAAAAAAAGATTGTACCATGCTGCCAACGATTGAAGAGCTGGGAGCCATGATTGGCAAAGATATTAGTGATCAATTAAAGATCAGACTTTCCCCTTTATAACTCGGTATAAAAGCACAACTCTTTTCAATCTCTCCAGCTACAAAAAAGAAAAGGATGAGAACTATAAGAACATAACAAATATATATATATAAGGCTAAATTCATAGAACAATCCTGAACTTTATGCCCCAATTTAACTTAAACCCTAAGCTTCAATTTCTCACATTTTGACTCTTGAACTTGTAACTCATTTACAATGTGACCCCTTCGTCACTTAGGTATTAAATGGTTAGGGGAAAAGGCGCATGCCTCATGTGTGTCCTTTCATTTTATTTAGCACTATGAGAGCTCCAAGGCTGCCATTGCCATGGAGATTATATGCAGCAAGCAGAGTACACCATATTACCGCATTGCATTGTGTAAATAGAAAAGATTATATTGTAATTCTCATACTCAACTTCATGAATATAGCTCTATAAATACACAAAAGTGGAAAGGCTACCATGATAGCTTTACAATTGTATCCAAACAAATATGGTAGCTATACAATTGTGTTTAATAATCGCAATCAAATAAATATGTTAACTTCGATTCTGGAATCGTTATAATAATACAACTATAATAGCTATGATATTTTATGACCACAATAGGCATGATATTCTGATCTTGACAACTCATGATAATATTCTAATACTCTCCTTCTGGCTACAGCATATATATCAAACATGTCCAACTTGTTACATCGAGTTAATAACACCAAAAGACATAGACTTAGTCAAAATGTTAACTAACTGCTTGGATGATGGAGTGAATGGTATTCTGATGGTCTTGTTCATTACAACATCTCTTACAAAATGGCAATCTACTTTGATGTACTTGGTCCTCTTGTGGAACACAGGATTGCTAGCTATATAAATGGTTGCCCAATTATCACAATGCATAGGCATAGGACCAGGATGATCAAAAAAATCAAGCTCAAATATCAGGGATTTTGTCCATATCATCTTGCAAGTAGTATAAGCCATAGCTTTCTACTCAGCCTCGGCACTAGATCTGGCAACAATATTCTACTTTTTACTTCTCCAGGTTACAAGATTATTTCACACATACGTGCAGTATCCTAATGTGGATTTTCTATCCCCTTTATCTCCAATATATCCAGAATCCGAATAGGCATCAATTCTAAGATGTCCATGCTTCTTATATAGTAGACATCTCCCTAGTGAAGTCTTAACATAAGCTAATATTCTCAAAGTTACTTTCCAGTGAACTGTCATAGGCTTTTGCACAAACTGTCATGGGCAATGTCTGGTCTAGTAACAATGAGATAAATGAGTTTGCCTATCAACCTCCAGTATCATGTAACATCTTCAAATAAACTCTGGATCAATGTTAATGAGAGTACTTTCAGGTTTACACCCAAGTAATCCTATATCCTAAAATAAATCTAAAGCATACTTCCTCTGAGCAAGGAACACATCTTATTTGTTGTGTACAATTTCTACCCTAAGAAAGTATCTAGGCTTCCTCATATCTTTGGTAACAAAACGTCATTTTAAATACTTCGTAGTTTCCTCTATACCACTTAGATCACTCCTGGTCAATAGTATGTCATCAACAATAAACAGCCAAAATAACAATTCCTGCAGAGTTTTGACGAATAAAAATAAGTGATCGGAGATACACTTGCGGTAAGCAAATGCTATAACAACTTGATTGAGCTTGTCAAATCAAGCATGAGGACTCTGCTTGAGACCATAATTGCCTTCTTAAGGCTGCACACCATATTCTCTGCTTGAGCAACATACCTAAGAGGTTGCTCCATATATACATCTTCTATCAAATCATCATACAAGAAAGAATTTTGACATCTAGCTGGAATATAGGCTACTTTTTGTTGATAGTAATTCAGATGATTATCTTGATGGAGCATAGCCAAGAAATCGGTGAGAAGGTCTCAAAATAGTCAATGCCATAAATCTAAGTAAACCCTTTTGCAACAAGTTTGGCTTTGTATCCGTCTACTGTCCCATGTGGCTTGTATTTGATGATCCACAACCAACAATGTTAGAGCCAGTAGGAGGATCAACTAGATCCCATGTACCTCTAGAGAGGAGAGCGGCCATCTCCTCATCCATAGCAGCCTTCCAAGCTGGATTATCCAAAGCTTCCTTGTAAGACTTGGGTACAGATACAGATGACAAGGACAAGGCAAACTGACGAAAGAAAGGGATAAGACGATCATAGAAAACAAAATGAAAAATAGGATGAGCTGTGGTAGATCGTTTACCTTTATGGAGAGCAATTGGTAGATCCAAATTTGAGATAATCATAGGAGAATCAGGTGGTTGATGGCTTGGATCTCCAGTTGAAGATGAGGGATCGGTTTGAGCAGAGACAGGTGATTAAGATCGGTGTCTTCTGGCATATACCTGCAATGGTTTAGCTGTAACACAAATAGGTTTAGGTTCAATAGCAATGTCTGGAGATCCATTAGAGAAATAAGGAGTGGACTCAAAAAAGATGACATCCGCATATGTGTGATACTTTCTAATCACCAGATCATAATACCTATACCCCTTTCGAGTCCGAGAATACCCCATAAAGATAGACTTAACTAACCTGGGTGATAATTTATCAAAACTAGGATGAAGATCCTGCATAAAACAGACACCCCCAAAAACACATGGAAAGGGAGAAAATAGGTTTATCAGGATAGAGACACGAATAAGGGATATCCTCGTGGAGAACTGATGATGGCATTCAGTTAATCAAATAACAAGCAGACAAAAAAGCATCTATCCCCAAATATTTAGGTACATGTATTTGAATCATGAGAGTGCGAGCGACATCTAGTAAGTAACGATGTTTTCTTTTAGCAATACCATTTTGTTGAGAGGTGTGGGCACAGGTAGTCATATGTAAAATACTATGAGAACAGTAGAATTGAGAAACATCATGCTTCAAAATTTTAAGAGCATTATGAGCACGAAGAACACGAATGGAAGCAAAAAACTAGATTTTTATTTTATTATAAAAGATTTTGAGAACATCAGAAACTTGTGTCCTGTCTTTCAACATATACACCCAGGTCATTCTAGAATAATCATCGATAAACACAATAAAATATCTAAATCCACAATAGAAGTAAAACTACATGGAACCCAGACATCAGAATGAATTAACTCAAAAGGGACAGAACTATGTTTATTGACTCGACTTGGGTAGGAGGTACGATGGTGCTTACCCAATTGACAGCACTCACACTCCAAAGAAGATACAGATGACTCAAAAGGGAGAACTTGTCTTAGCTTCTGTAAGGAAGGGTGGTCTGATTGATAGTGCCACAAAATGGAGAGAGACGATGATGAAGAAACCACAGCTAAAATACTAGAAGATGCACCATTATCAAGATAATAGAGGCTACCTTTCTCACGTCCCAAACCAATCCTCATCCTAGTCTGTAAATTCTGAAAAACACAGTATGTGGGAAAGAATATCACTGAATAATTTTTAGATTTGGTTACTTGGCTAATGGAAGACTAACAAAAAACTTTGAAACATAAAGCACATAATCTAAGGAAAGTGACGAGGAAGCATGAACAACCCTCTCACCCAGAATGGGACAAGGAGAGTTATCAGCAACAACAATAGAAGGAATAGGACTAGAACTAGACAAGGAAGAGAAAGTGGTTTTTATACCTGTCATATGAATGATGCTCCTGAATTTAATGCCCAGTAATTAGCAGAGGAAGCAATGAACGCACCAGTACATGGAGTAGTGGCATGAGTAGTTGTCTATATATATTGAGTAGATTGGAACTGAAGAAATTTCTTATACTTAGCCTGAGGGATCTATTATGCCAAAAAGAGCAAACAATGTTGGAACAGGAGTATTAGTCATAGTCTCTGTAGAAACCAACTACATCTAGTCAGGTTTGCCAAACTTGAGCCAACATTTCTCAGACATGATTGTTGCGCCCACAATGTGAACAGTGACGTGGTTCCTTGTCAGATGTGAGGAGACAACCACTACCAACACCACGGCCTCCTCCTGAATCTATACCACATCCTCTACCACGGCCTCGATCACGGCCAATAATAGCCATAGCCGAGGACTCCATCTAATATGTAGCTGTGAAGACTAATGTAGTTCCAGCAGAGACATGTAGAATTCTAGAAAACGTTATAGATAGAGAAGGAACTGAATCACCACCAAAAATCTGATCGAAAATTTGATGAATTAAAGACCAGACAGAAATTTAGCAATCGCCCGACCTTCACGATAGTCCTTTAACTTCTGTGGATCTAGGATAAAGGCTGATGTGGATGTAACTCATCAAGAATACCTCTTAGAGAGGCATAGTAATTGGCTATAGGTTTATCACCTTGCGTGAAAAGTTGCTCATAGAGGTCAAATACCCTTGATATATTCTTCTCATGCCCCTACATCTCTTTGAGGGTGTCCCAAATTTGCTTAGCTGTCTTTAAGAACATGGCACCAGCACTAACCATCTCCTTCATACTATTCAATAATCGTGATATAACACAACAGTTACTAACCAGCCAGTCTTCATAGATAGGATCTTTGGAATTTGGAGGATCATCAGTCAAGTTCTGCGCCTTTCATTGGGCACCAATAAATAGTTTGAATGATTACCCATAAAAAGTAGTTAGTGTCATTAAGTTTCACCATAGTTGTCATTAGATTCTTTATCATAGTGTTAGAATCGGGACTCAGAAGTGTCAAGAATTGTTTGTTGTCATTATTCGAGGATGCCATAGCAGCCAGAGAAGAGGATAGAAACAACCAAACAGCAGGGGGGGCCGTCAAATAAATCACGAGCAATGTACTACTTTCATGATTAGTAGATAGCCTGAAAAATAGCCAGAGAACCTTCACACGGCATAGGAAAGATACCTACGCCATATAGAAGAAGAAGAGAAGCTGTGGATGGTGAGGGAGGAGGTGGCAATGGTGGTTTGAGGTGGTGGAGTTGGATAGCAGCTAGGGTTATGAAACCTGGTGCTCTGATACCATACAAACGGAAAAGAATATATTGTATTTCTCATACTCAACTTCATGAATATAGCTCTATAAATACACAAAAGTGGAAAGGCTGCTATGGTAGCTTTACAATTGTATCCAAATAAATATTGTAGCTATATAATTGTGTCTAATATCATAATTAAATAAATATGGTAAGTTTGACCCTGGAATCCCTATAGTGATTCAACCATAATAGCTATGATATTTTATGACCATAATAGGCATGATATTCTAATCTTGACAACTCATGATAATATTCTAACACATTGCATTGGCATTCCCTTGATGAAGGCATAAGCATCCTGTAGAAGCCCAACACGGCAAAACAAATCAACCATGCACTTGTAATAAGCAAGATGAGGATTGAAATTGTAATCCCTTTGCATGCTCTTCTAACGAAATCATCCTTCACTAACCAATTGCATTTGCTTGAAGAGCTTAAGAGTTTTGCCTGAACTGCTATTGTTCATGTATGTCGAAAATCAAGATAGTCCGATAGACCATAGTCCTATAGGACATTTCGTTGAACATTTGTTGTGCATCATTTATGCTCTCCATCTTCAACTACATGCTAATGAGAGTTGTTTGTAAATGTACAATGGGCAATTTTATCAAAACAATGTCCAATTTAAAAGTAATTACCAAAATAATGCCCATTCCAAATTATTTACAAAAATATTGCGCAAATCAAAGTCGCCTTTTCAAAGGACGACTTTATGTATGGACTCACCACCCTCCACACCATGTGGGACGAGCAGTCAGCAACAAAAAATCATCTTATAGTAGGACGACTTAATTATAGGGCAATTCTATAAGTCGCCTAATGATAGGATGACTCTATAAGTCACCCTACCATAGGGCGATTTTGATATACAACCTGCCCAATTGCGTGCCAAATGAAAGGAGGGCTGGTCATCCCCCCTCCCTTTTCCCCTTTCTCATCACTGCCATGGACGATTGTGAGAAGTAACTGCATAAACATATGTTTACTAGGAGAAAGTATTTAACATTTAACATGACTTATATAATACATGCATCCAATCAAAAACTAATAGGTAAAGTTAGATCCTATCCCATTTAGGAATTACATTAATTCTATAAGTAATCATAATAATCAAATGATACGCAATAGAGGCCGAAAAAAATTTTGGCAGTATTTTTTCTTAGTTCTCCTCACATGGTTGAAAATGTGAGAACTAAAGGAAAATACTGTCAGAAATTTCTCTCGAACTCTCTGCATATCATTTGATTACTGTAACTACCCATAGAATTAATTGTAATTCCTAAACTATCCAAACTGAATAATCAATTGATCAATGTACATAATTCTCCCATCCATACAAAAATATATAAATATAGAGATGCGGTAGAATATGTACATTAATCAAAAGATGGATCTACGGTTTCATGCAATGCAAAACTTTTAAAAACAAGCGACTGAATATAAAAAAATAGAACATAAAGTAGCATCACAAGTGATCCTCCTATCCTAATGGAAGATAACAGTGACATGGCTTGGATTACTTTTGTTGAAATTTTTTGTGAGAAATAACTACATGAACATATGAACATATATTTATTAGGAGGAAGTACTTAACATTTAACATGACTTACATGATAAATGCATCCTATCAAAAACTAATAGGTAAAGTTAGGTCCTATCCCATTCAGGAATTACATTAATTCTGTATATAATCACAGTAATCAAATGATATACAATAAAGAGCGAAAGAAATTTTGACAGCAATTTTTTTTAGTTCTCCCCACATAGTTGAAAATGTGTGAGGAAAACTAAAGAAAAATGCTGTCCGAAATTTCTCTCAAACCCTCTACATATCGTTTGATTATTGTAACTACCCATAGAATTAATTGCAATTCCCAAACCATCCAAACTAGACAATCAATTAACTAATGTACAAAATTCTCCCATCCATACAAAAATATATAAATATACGGATGCGATAGAATATGTACATTAATCAAAAGATGGGTCTACGGTTCTATGCAATGCAAAACTTTTAAAAACAAGCAACTGAATATGAAAAAGTAGAACATAAAGTAGCATCACGAGTGATCCTCTCATTCCAATGAAAGATAATAGTGACACAACTTGGATCCATTTTGTTGAAAATTTTTGTGAGAAATAAATGCATGAATATATGAATATATGTTTACTAGGAGAAAGTACTTAACATTTAACATGACTTATACGATACTAGCCAACAAGGTTCGTGGACTTGATACCATAATCCATATCGGTTGCCAGTTGGTACAATACAGTAGCATATCGTGAATAAAAAAATGAAAAAAATTCCATCCAACAGCAAAAAAAAGAAAAAAACTATATCGTACTGATACGTACCGCCCGTATCAGACCAAACCGCCCGGTACCAGCCCGTACCAATTCATACCGTACCGAACCAAGCGGTTCGGGAGGTTTATCGGAAAAAGGGCCGAACCGAACCGATTTCCCGCCGGTCTGGCTCGGTACGGGGTGTACCGGGCGGTTCAACCCGGTATGGCATTCCATGCCAGCCAATATGACGACTAAGGGGTGAGGCGGCATGCCAAGAACCGCCGAGCGGAGGAAGGGGCATCGGGGACTGCCAAGAGGAGGGGAAAGTGGGGAGGGGTGCCAGAGACCACCGAGAGGGAGGGGCGGTGGTACGTTGGGAAGGAGGAGGGGGTTCTCGCGCTAGGACCAAAAGGGAGGTTGGGGAGTGCGCAGGGAGGGGTGGAGGATGTTGCGGGGTGCGCAGGGACGGTGGGCTAACAGGAGGGAAGGATGCCGTGGACTGAGAGGGAGAGGAGGGAGAGGGGGATTCTCACATCGAGGATCCGAGAGGGAGGATGTGGGGGTGCGTGGGGAAGGACGGTGGGCCGATAGCAAGAGGGAGGCATGCCGCGGACCGAGAGGGAAAGGAGGGGAAGGTGGGGTCTCATGCTGGGGACCAAGAGAGAGAGGGAGTGTGAGGGGTATCTCACGCCGGAGAGGGAGAGGAAGGGGGTCTCATGCCAGAGAGAGGGGGGTCTTGTGCTGGGGACTGAGAGGGAAGGGAGGGGGAGGGGGTGCCTCGCACCGGACCGAGAGGGAGAGGGAGGGGAAGGAGGGTTCTCGCACTGGACTGAGAGGGAGAGGGAGATCGAGAGGGTTCGGGAGAGATGAAAGAGTGGGGATAGGGGGTTAGGTTTTTTTTTTTTTTAAAGTCCCGACTAAGTCGCGCTACCAAAGGGCGACTCATAAAGTTGCCCTATCATAGGGTGACTTAATAAGTCACCTTACAATAAGACGATTCTTTGTTATTGACCGCTCATCCCACATGGCGTGAAGGATGGTGAATCAGCACATAAAGTCGTCCTTTGGTTTCGGCAGTATTTTTGTCAATAATTTAGAATGGGTATTATTTGGGTAATTACTTTTAAATTAGGCATTTTGATAAAATTGCCTGTACAATGGGCTCAAAGGTCAAAGTTTTGACAAATGTGTGGAGTTGTGTTCTTTCCACTTGGATTGATGACTTCGTCTGTGCTCTGGAAAAACAAAGAAGCACATAGCTGTCAATGGAGGAAGGTCCTCTTCTTTGCAAATGCCTAAATTGCTTAAAGGGATTTTTTGGTGGGGCAATCGTTTGCCTTTTCATTAGAAGTGGTCGCTGCTAAGCCTACGGTTTTCTATGGGAAGATGGAAGCAAGATATATGTGGCACAACAACTAACATCTCATTGAATCCCATGAAGATAGAAGCAAAGTGGTTTGCCTCCGCTCTCTCAATATCTTTCACATGTGAATCCAAAGAGTTTGCAGGAGTTCATTTGATAATTAGAACAATGAAATGGCCAGAGGTGAAGCGGTTTTGTGATGATGGAAGGGCATGTGCAAGGCGCATGCTTTGTTCCATTAATTATTTAATGTTTTGGTGATGAAGGTGTCAAATTATAAACGAGTAATAAATTTAAGAGCTGAATTATGAGAAATTGAAATTCAGGGTTCAAGTCAGAATTAGCATAAAGTTCAGGATTTTTTATGTTTACCTAAAAACAGGATTTTTTGCATATGTATCCTCCTAAACATTTGAATTTGCATGAATACTCTTTTAAAATTGATATTTGCATGTATACCATCATAAATAATTATTTTGCATGTATATCCTTCTTTTTTCTTATTTTTTGCATATGCACCCACATTATCTAACACCATTAAAAAATTAATGATTTAAAATTAAATTAACTGAAATGCCCTACTGGGTAGATGTTCAAAAAAAAAAAAAAGAACAAGCGTATATATGCAAATAGTAATTTTATGAGGGTATTCACGCAAATTTGAATGTTTAGAAGGGTATACATGCAAAAAATCCAAAATATAAATACACCTCTCTTGATTTGTTTATTCTTTCCTTATTCTAATGGTAAAAAAATTAACATGCACAATTAAAATAATTAATATACTTAATTTATTAACTTACATAGATAAAAGAATTTTTTTATGAAATGATAGATCAAAATTATTTTATCTTGAAAATAGACAGATCGCAAACATCCATATTTCCTCTACTATACAATAATGTGCTTTGGAGAAAAGTGTCTAAACCTGATATTAGATAGAGTGCTTGTACATTTGCATGGGATAGACATAGTTATGGGTTTGGTTATTACGTAACAACAAGAATTTGCAATCTTATTACATTTTATTTTAAAATATCAAAAATGTCTTTATGAAATGTATAAGGTATATCATATTATATGGAGTATAAAATTAAGTCTACTAAATATATCATACTATATGGAGAACTCTTAAGAAAACTCGGATCACGTTGGTCGGACCGAGCCGGACTTTCTTAAATTTTTCTCAAGGTTTCACAAAGTCGTTGCTATGGATGATAGTTGAACAGCCCTTGAAGTCACCGTTAAGAATGCCAAGCACCTTACCTTGATTCCCTTCTTCACCGTTGGCATCCCTTTTCCCTTTGTCGAAGATCTCTTCGCCATAGGACCTAGTCCCTCTCACTGCTACTCCCAAGGACGATCAGCCGGATTCTTTTTCTCTTCCTTTCGCCAAAGATCTCGATGCCGAACTCATACTCCCTCTCATTGCCACTCCCAAGGACAATTGACTGGACTCTCCTTCTCTTTCCTTCATCGAAAATCTCCTTAGTACCAGACTCATACTCCCACTCATTAGCATTGCCAAGAACGATCAATCGTATCCTCCTTCTATCAGACAACACCGAGCACCTCGTCATAGTTTTGTATGCCAAGCCGAGCACTTTGCCAAAGTTTTCTATGTCGGAATTTATTTTGCTGTATCAAGGAAGACCAGGCAGCCTCCTTTTTTGGCCTCTCCACTCTTTTTGAGTCTTTAGCTTTGATATTCTATGAGCAGAGTTGAGGTAACTAGTGTTAGAAGATAACAATAAAACAAGTGGGATATTATTAGTAGTTTTTCTACTCTGAAACGTTTGAAAGATATGAGAAACATCAATTCCATCATCTTTTGAAGCCAAAAAGGGGTTGTTGGAGATGCAATTAAGGCTCAGTGGTGGCATGCATGAAGCTAGCTCCCTCTTTGGAAGCTATGGGAAGTTCATTAGCAGAAAACTATCCTGACTATTAATTTCTATTAATCCTCTTGTTGTTAGTAGTCTAATTTTGGTTTACAATGATTTTTATGATTCCTTTTCTTGTTTACTTCCTCTCCCTCTTTTCTTTGTTTAAGGGATTTTTTATAGTTATTTATTGAATGAAAGAAGTTCTAATAAGTCATCCCATCTTTTCTCAAAAATAAAATATAATATAATATTCCAATATATTATATATTATACAATATCATCATCATATTGTTATATTATGTAATATGTTATTAAATTATAGAGTAAGAGGGTCTGAATCTATCTAGCTGCAATAGATAAAAATTAAATTAGAATTTTTTGAATGTATACCTTCTTAAATATTCAAATTTACATGAATATCCTCCTAAAATTGCTATTTGCACATATACCTTCATAATTTTTTCTTTTTGCAGATCTATCCATAAGGGTATTTCAATCATTTTAATTTTAAACTGTTAATTTAATAGTATTAAGTGATGCGGATACATATGCAAAAACAAGAAAAAAGAAAGCTATACATGCAAATTAAGTATTTTATAATGATATACATGTAAATATTAATTTTGAAAAGATATACAGTAAATTTGAATATTTAGTAGGATATATACATAAAAAAGCAACCCCCAAATAAATAAATAAATCAATAAATAACTTTCATCAGTTGTTAGGGTATTGCCGTATTGGAGCGGGCGGGAGATCGTATGCTCCACGAGAGCAGAGGAAGAAAAAGATTGTTATTAGGTCTATAAACCGACTGGATTTCGACGTTTTCGACGTTATCCATTCCATAGAACCGTCGACCACTGCGTCTACGGTCGGAATGCGGCCAGCTACCCGAACCCTGCCTGGCCCGATCCTAAATAGAGTGACTCAGACGAGATGCCCACCGCCGCAACGTGGGTTAGGGATGGCAACGGGTAGGTACCCGGAATATTTGACGAAATTAACCAAAAATCCCAAACCCGTCCTATTTAAAATTCGGATACCTGCCGGATATCCGAACTAGCCCGATTAACCCTCATTCATATTATGAGAAAATCACTTCATAAATTGTAATTTTTGCAGCCTTTCGATCAAAAAATCCCCAAAGTCTACGAAATGACAGGCTTCTACCAAGATTAAGCTCTCAAAACCTCAAGGAACCAACTCAAACCGCCAAAACTCGCACAAAATCCTTGAGGACAAACCCCAACCAGAACATAAGAAACCCCTCCGATCTCCCTCACGTACTCTCCTTCCCCACAGATCCCCGAAAAAGAGAATGAAATGAAAAGAAAAGGCTGCGAAAAAGGAAAAAAAAAAGTCTATGTGGAAAAAGGACTTACCTTTTAATTTTTTCCGCCTTCCTTTCTTTCCCTCGATTTTTCCGCCGTTTTTTACGCTCTCAGGAGTCTCGTTCCGGTGGGAAGCTATTAGGAAGCTTAGACCATAGCGAGGGTTTTGTGCTGGTGTTTATATATAAGAGTTTAAGGTAACAAATATGTTATCACGCAATTTGCACGTGCATCCAAATGGTCTTTTTCTGGTTAAGGCGGTGGTTTGACCATCCAAGGATTTAGAGTTCAATCCAGTAAATTTTTCTGATCGGAGATTCTTGTCGTTTTTCTTTTTAATGATTTTCTCTTGGGAATCATATTTGCTTTTAACGATGTCGTCTTGTTTGGCGGTCAAATCTTATCGACCGCACTTCTTTTCATTTGCGTTCAGGTTTTTTTCTTTTTTTTTTTGTTGCGTTAAATCTTATCAGTTGCACTTCTTTTCATTTATCTTCAGTAGAACTGTCCTGATTTTACGGTCAAACGTTGTCAGCAGTATTTAATATTTTTTTAATTTATTCAAATATCCAGTCGAAATCAATGAACTTTGTACATAATTTAAATCATAATTAAAATTATTATTTCTATTTTAAAATTATTATTTATTATTAAAAAATTATAAATTATTTTTTAATTTTAATTTAATTTTATTTATATTTTTTATATTTTAAAATATAGAATCATCTATTTAACAAAATGTACCTACATGATTTCGATATTTATTTAAGTGCTGACATCATTAGCTTGCCACTACAAAGGATGAAAATGTCCTTTTTCTCATTTGAAATGGGTTTTGATGGCAATCCTCCAAATTCTGAGAGTTGTTCATCTTGCATCCATTACTTTTGATATCTTTTCTATGATAAAATTTTAATGATGACCATCATTCCACCCTTCTCTTGGGTCGAACAATCTCTCCTCCTCCATGCGCAAGCATGAAAGCCTCTTAAAAACTCTATTTTCCTCCACCATGGTAGTGAAATATCATCTTCTCTCTTTTGGCCGATAATACCTTTCTTCTCAAATTTTTTCCTATAAAATTATGATTTTAGTGAATATTATATTCTTACTTATCTCTTTAGTGGCCGATCTAAAGTAAGACATCATAATCATAGTTTTAAGGATGTTCTTTTGGTCTTTCCTTCCATAATGATTTAAGGCCATTTAGTATTAATTATGGTGTCATAATTTCATCTGTATTATTTGCATGCAATATTCATTGATATGTGCCCCGTAATGGTCCTTCTTATATATGATCTTTATTTCAATTATTCTACAATCCATTGATAAGAGATTATGATCCTTTTGTGTGTGTATGGTGGTTCTATTTTTGATATGCATGTGTATAATAGATGGGTTATGGACTAATATGGTTCCTAGTAATTTTTTTTAAAATTATGATCCTTCATTATGGTTCCACTATAAACTTACGTCGTACCCTTTTCACTATATAATGATAGAATTGAAAAAATATTCAAATGCATTATGGTTCAGTTTTTTAAGTATGATATGATGTTTCTAACATTTTAAAATGCATAATGCATAGTGAATATAATTTTTTGACCACTTTTTGGACTGATGTTCAATGCTTTTTGGGCTGATGTTTCATTTTCTTAAGTACTACATTTTAGACTATTATTTGAGTTTGTTAACATTGGAAGCATCAAAATTCTATTTAGACTTATATTTTCAATTTGTTAAGGAATATTTTTTCAATGCCCAATGATTTTATATCGATTTTTTCAACTAAAAGTTGAACTTATATATGTATAAACTTTATGTATCACTTGTTCGTTATTGCATGTATAGACTGAATTTTTTACCGTAGAAATCTACTATGGTGGATCAATCAAGTACCATCCAAGTTATCATTACAGTGGAGGGTATGTTAGATACTTTGACAACTATGATTTAGACATATCTAGTATCACAGAACTAGAGGATATGCTGAGCAGTTAGGGTATATAATATATCCACTTTTATTACCTCATGTCTAGACATACGTTAGAAAATGGCTTGAAAAAATTAAGATGTAATGTAGATATTCTAGATATATTGGCTTTCATAAGAAGGATTGATATAGTGCAAGTATATGTGGAGCGCCAAAAGGATATAGTAGAGATACCTCTAGTTACAGCATCTCCTCCAACTATTGCATAGATGTTATCTCAAGGGGCAATAATAGTTAGTTGGTGGGTGTCCTGGTCACTATTGCAGAGGTGCCCATTATCAAAGATGCAGTTGCATCCATACCAAAGATCCAAATCAAAAGAGTGAAAGTAAAAGGAGTAGGTGGAAGAAGACTACCAGCATTTGAAAGGTCTAAAGTTGATGAGAAAATGAAAGAGATTGTAGTTGCCACTTCAAAGCCTACACTTGGCGGTGATAATAGTGGTGATGCATCACTTAGTTAGCTAAGTGATTTGGATAACGATGATGATAATCTATTTGATGAGTACGTAGATAGAAATATTATTAACAAAGAGTTGAGATATTGGACATAATATTCTCCTCTCCACGGAGGTGCTGGTTCTTTTGGAGAGGAGCAGCCCAATGGTAGAAAATCAGAGAGTAGTAGAAGTTCTCATCTGCACAACTTGGACAGTAATAGTAATTTAGATGCTGTAATTTAAAGTTCTAATTATCCTGAATTCAATGAATCTGTAGATGTTAAAAGAACCATCAAACTTTGGTTAAAATGAGGTTTAGCAATGCCACATAATTTAAGAAAGTGCTGCAGCTTTATAGCATATAGAAGGGTTTTGATTTTATATATAAGAAAAATGAGGTTAATCGGATTAATGTTGTTGCATTAAGACTCCGAGAGGCTAATGTGGCTGCTGAGCGGGCGCCAGAGGGTGGTGAAAACTGTGATGCCAAGGACACCTATAAAAGAAAGTCCTTGCACTGGGGTTTCTTCGATGGGGGACCCTCCAATGCTTAAATCAGTTGGAGATTTGAGCAACAGTGGAGGGAAGAGAGAAGAATGGAGCTTAATAGTGTGGAGTTGCCTCTTTTTTTCGTTACTTCTCCCTCGGGGGGTCCTAGTTTATCTCTTAATTATATAGAAGATCGTCGGAGATTGTCATATCCCTAGTCCATAGGCTATCAGGATAGGTGCCACGATTCCTTGGTCGTGGACTTTTGCTAGATGGGCGCCTACCAGGTTTGTTAGTTATGAGTGTCTGCCAGCCCACATCTCTGTGAAGTATCAAAAGATTCGATGAAGACCCACATGGCAGAAAAGCGATACGGACGAGGTTGGGGTTCGACCGAGGGATGACGTATTCGTTCTAAGCCCTCAGTATGGGGTCTCTTGAAGTTGTTGGTGTTGTTTTAACTCAGAGATTAGGCAGGCTCTATCTCGAAGGTCAGAGAGACCACCTTGTTGTGTTGGTCCCGAGTCCTATCATGTCGCTGGCGGAGTGTCAATAATGAGGTCGGTGAGCGACCACCCATTGGATTGGTGGATGCTCGTCTATGGGGATCGTGATGGATCCAAGGGCGGACACCAATCCTCACTTATGGGGTGATTGCCTATCCATCGCTATCATTTCTACTACAGGTGCCAGTCTCTAAGGATCATGATCTAGATGGGTCATCTCCACAACAGATGCTCCCTACTTCTTAGTTCAAGTCATCAGGCTTGGGTGGAGGAAGTAGTGGTCTGAAGTCAAAATATCCAAAGCAAGTCAAAAGTTGAAATTGGTGGTAAAACTTGCCAAGTCAATGTCACCATCCTAGGCTTACGCTTGACTTGTTCGTGGGTGGGGAGTGCCACTCGACTCATTTATAGATGAGAAGCATCAATTGATTAGATAAGATCCCTGGAGGGTTATCCCCTTCATCTTCATCTTCGACCTCCGCTCAACTCACCCATCGACAAGGAGCGGCACTCGACTCGTCCATGGATGAAGAGTGCCAATTAGCCGAATGGGGTTCCCAGAGGATTATCCCCATTATCATCTCGTCATCTTCAGCCTTTGCTCGACTCACCCATAGGTAACGACCGCTGCTCGAATCGATCGTAGATGAGGAGCATTAATCAATCGGATGGGATCCTTAGAGGGTTATCCCCATTATCATCATCTTTGGCTTCCACTCGACTCACCCATGGATGAGGAGAGTTGCTCGACTCGTTTATGGATGAGGAGTGCCAATCGATCGAATGGGGTCTATGGAGGGTTATCCCCTTTATCATCATCTTCGGCCTTCGCTTGACTCACCCATGGATGAAGAGTGCCACTCAACTCATCGGTGGATAAGAAGCGCCAATCGACTAGATGGGGTCCCTGGAGGGTTATCCTTTTTGTCATCATTTTTGGCCTCTGCTCAACTAATCCATAAGCGAAGAGCATTGCTTGACTTATCCATGGATGAGGAGCGCCAATCAGCTGGATGGGGTCCCCAAAGGGTTATCCCCATTATCGTCATCTTCAGCCTCTGCTGGACTCACCTATGAGCGAGGAGCGCTGCTCGACTCAACCATAGACAAGGAGCATCAATTGATCGGATAGGGTCCCTAGGGGGTTATCCTCGTCGTCATCAACTTCGGCCTCCGCTTGACTTACCTGTGGATGAGGAGCGCGGCTTGACTTCTCCATGGATGAGAAGCACCAATCGATCAGATGGGGTCTCCGAAAGATTATCCCCATCATCGTCATCTTCAGCTTCTGCTCAACTCACCCATGGGCGAGGAACGCCACTTGACTCGTCCATGGACGAGGAGTGCCAATCGATCGGATGGGGTTCCTGAAGGATTATCCTATTATCGTCATCTTCAACCTCCACTCGACTCATGCATGGGTGAAGATCACTGCTTAACTCAACTGTGGATGAGGAGCACCAATTGGTCGGATGGGATCCCCAAAGGGCTATCCCTATCATCATCATCTTTGGCCTCTGCTTGACTCATCCGTGGGCGAGGAGCGTCTCTTGACTCATCCATGGACGAGGAGCACTAATCGACTGGATGGGATCCTTGGAGGGTTATCCCTTATGTCATCATCTTTAGCCTCCGCTTGATTCACCCATGGGTGAAAAGCACCACTCGGCTCATCCATAGATGAGGAGTGCCAATCGGTCGAATAGGATCTCCAGAGGATTATCTCTATTATCATCATCTTCGTCCTCCGCTCGACTCACCCATGGGCAAGGAGCGTCGCTTGACTCATCCATGGATGAGGAGCGCCAATCGACCGGATGGGATTCTTAGAGAGTTATTCCCATCATCATCATCTTTGGCCTCTGCTCGACTTACCCATGGGCGAGGAGCGCTGCTTAACTCGTTCATAGATGAGGTGTGCCAATTAGCTAGATGGGGTCCCCGAAGAGTTATCCCCATCATTGTCATCTTCGGCCTTCGCTCAACTGACCCATGGATGAGAAGCGCCGTATGACTCATCCATATATAAGGAGCACCAATCAGTCGGATGGGGTCCTCGAAGGATTATCACTTTTGTAGATACTTTTGTGGAGGTCCTAACTTAGGTCAGGATATCTTTTTGTACTTAGCATCATGCTGATCAACAATTTTGGAGGCCTTAGCCATAGCCGAGATATCTTCAAAATATTGGAAACCCTAGACTTGGGTCTGAATAACTCCTTGTTGGTGCCTTGCTGACTATTATTCAAAGACCTCAACCTAAGCCAAAATATCTTCAAGAGGTCAGTCGACAGACCTGTTGTGATCAAAGCTACTCTGATACCGATTATTATCGCCATACCACTTGCTTTGACACTACCTCTTAGGAAGATTTTTCGTGCAGAATATGAATCTTCCAAGTCTAGGATCAGAACACCGATGATGATATCGATACTATAGAAAGAAAGAAGAAATAAAATAAGAAACATAATCAAATATATGGATTAAACCAAAACTTACCTCCATGAGGTATGCAAGTTTTACTATAAAAAAAGAAAAATTTTATAAAAGGAGATCAGACCCTCAACCCTCAAATATCAATCTCTCTCTTAACAAGAAGCACTCCCTCATAAAACTCTCTTTAGGAGACCCTTGTAGCTCTAACCGCTGTCTCATTGCCCAGTAGTTTGCCCAAAATTCTTTGCTTCTGCTCTTTGTCGGCACCCTCTCTAGGATCTACTGTTGTTACAATCCTGCTTCCTACTATTGAGCTACACTTGCTATCATGGTTTGCCCACAAGACCCTGTCGCCCATAGGACCTTTTTAAAGGTCTAAAATAAAGTCCAACTTGAGTCCAACACAAGTTTTTGTCTTCGATTAGAACTAAAAAATCTTCCATAGCCACTTAATCAAAGCCATAAGCATCCTAAGCCATCCGATCATGCAAAACACTCCCATGCACCGCCCATAGACCAGTCATGCCATGAACCAGGCCAATCCACATGCACCACGCAAGCCAAGTCATACGAAACCACCATGAGCCATGTTTTCTCATAGTAAACCACTAAGCGGTACATGCGCCTATGTGGACCGTGTGGGATAGCTGATCTAGCATTGTAGACCACCGTGCACCGTGCAGTCTAGGCCGCACATGCTCCTGCATAGATCTAGGCCTACACTCACGCTAGGCCGCACGGGTCTACTGGGTTGCGCACTCGTCTGGGCCATGCGCTTAGCTGGGCTACGCGGCATGCTGGGCCATGCCTAGCTGTAGGCCTGCATGCCTACGGGCTATGGCCTGCTATGGGCCATGCCTTCCTATAGGTTGTAGATGCCTTTCTAGGCTTCTTCATGTTGTGGACTTCGCTATGGACTCTTTGTGAATCTAATTCGAGATATTTTTCTCAATAATTCTCTACCTCGACTTGATATTCAGCATCCATCTAATCTTAAGAGCTTCTGGATGATCTTGCATTGCTCCCGTGACCTAGGGCATATACTTGCTGATTATAAATGGACAAATATGGAAGTTGAGCTAGGGCATTCGATCCCACCTCCATCATATGTTATACTCCATCTGATCTAAGACCTGGTTGGGATAGCCTCTTATGGCAATAAAAACTTCACCTTCTGATGTTACCTATCATCCTTTCGAATCTCTCATCTCATGCTCGATCTGCTTGCACCTGGAGCTCCACCTTGCACCGAGCTCCCACTGGCTTTAGAAGCTCCATCTTATGCTGAGCTCCCTGCCAAAAGGTAATATCCTTCATACTTTCTTTCCCTCAAGATAATTCTATTGCTATGCAAGACCTTCAAGATTCCTCCATCAAGTTTTCACTTATAGCTACTTGAATTCAGTCTACTCAGTGAGATCAGATTCCTTCTAAAACTAGGTATATATTAGACCTCACCTAATTTTTTGACTATTCCATCATTACCTGTAAGTTGACTGCCCTAATGTCCTTGATCGCATAGCTCAATCCATCCGACATATGAATAGTGCCGTCACTACTCTCCAGGGAGTCAAACAGCTTTTCTTTATAACAGACATGATGCAAACATGCAGAATCTAAAATTCACTGGTGAGAAGAAGTAGATACCTCTTCTGAAACCATAAGTATATAATCATTGATCTCATCACTATCGCTATCTTAGGCTACTGCTATTGTTGCCTTTATCTGATCCTTAAGTTATGGGCAATCTCTGACATGATACCCCAACTCATCACACCGATAGCATCTGATCTTGCTCAAGTCTCTTATCTTGGACTTGAACCATCCACCTTATGATCTTTTGCCGCAACATCTTCTATCACCATCATCTTCAGTTACTGCCATAGCCGAGTTACTATCTAAACTCAAGACTCAATTCTCCTGCCGAGAACCTTATTCTAGAGTAGAGTAGAAGTTACCTCTTCCATCTTAATGTTCTTTTCCATAAGAAGAGCAATTACTAAAGACTCAAAAGAGGAAGAAAGCAAAAAAAGCAAGACCAGTGTCCTAATCTTCTCCTCAACTTTCTCACCAATTTTGAGGAGATCGATAAGAATCTTCTAAAAGTTGCTGAGATGCTCCTGCATGCTCTGCCCCTCAATCATCCATAGCTGATAGAATTGCTTTCAAAGAAAGAGAGCATTGGTGAGTGACTTCGTCATGTATATCTCCTTGAGCTTCGACCATATCATTATTGAAAAAGTCTCGCCAAGTACATAAATTACCACATCATCCACTAGATATAAGTGGATCGTACTCACTATCTGCATCTAGAGATGCCTCCAATCCTATACCTTCATGGTAGCCAGCATCTTCTCACAACAAAGAGCATCGATCAACCCTTGTTGGATGAGCATGTTTTTTACCATCACTTGCCATAAAAAGAAATTGCTCTTCCCATTAATTCAGTTGATCTCTATCTTAATTGAGTTTGTCTTCTCCATCTTCTTTGATCTAGATCAACACTACAGCAATCTGATGCTCTCTTACGATCTGGCTCTAATCGATAATCTGGCTTTGATATCAATTATTGTGACCAGAGTTGCTTTGATTTGATTATTATTATGGTACCACTTGCTCTGGCACCATCTCTTAGGAAGATCTCTTATGTAAAATCTGAATCTACTAAGTTCAGGATCGAAATGCTAATGATGATATAAATATAATAGAAAGAAAGAAGAAATAAAATAAGAAATATAATCAAATATATAGATTAAGCCAAGGCTTATCTTCACTGGGTATGCAAGCTTTACTATGAGAAAGAAAAAATTTTACAAGAGAAGATTACACCCTCAACCCTCATATACCAATCCCTCTCTCTCTCTCAACGAGAATCATTCCCTTACAAAGCTCTCTTTAGAAGACCTCCTGTAGCTCTGACTGTTGTCTTTCTATCTAGCAGTCTGCCTGAAGCTTTCTGCTTCTGCTCTCTACTGGCATCCTCTCTAAGGTATGCTGCTGCTGCAAGTCTGACTGCTACCAAGCTACACCTGCTACCATGATCTGCCCACAGGACCCCTATCACCCAAAAAGCCCTTTTAAAGCTCTGAAACAAAGTCCAATTTGAGTCCAACATGAGTTTCTATCTTTTTTTGGGATCAAAACCTTCCACAACCACTTGATCAAAGCTGCAAGCATGGTAAGCCATCCCATCATGCAAAACACTCCCATGCACCGCCCATAGACCACCACGCCATGTGAAGGTTTCCAGTGCAAGGTTTCTAGCCTTACTTTCAAAAATTTTTCAAAAATTTATTAAATATAGTGAAAAATATAATTAATATAATTAATTATGAGCTACTGATCATATTAGAAAATTCTATACTTAGGATCTAAATATGATATACATGCTTTGAATTTGAAAAACTATATCGGTAGCAGTAACTATTTACTACTACAACTATGTGTTCAGAATGCAATACCTTGTGTGGATAGTCGATCACCATAATCTGATCATCATCGAGGATATCTGCTCATTGCAATGCAGCCACAAAGTATGTCTGGCCTTCGCGAATCATCCACATGAGGCTCCTGGTCTCGATCGGCTCGTCCCGAGTGCTAGCTTGATGTCCAAAAGCTTCGATGGCTGTTATCAACCGAACTGCTTCGATCTTCATCTACAGACTCTTTAGATACTCTAGATCGCTAGTAGACATAGTAGATGTGAGGATTGATGGTGCTCCCAAGCCTTGGAAGGCCATGGAAGGAGCTAGAGTGTTGGCTCCAGGGATTCCAGGGGCTTGGTTGGTACTTTGGAGACCTGAGACACAAGGTGAAGTAAGGAACCAAAGTCGAAGAATCAAGACTATAGAAGAAAGATTTTCTACAGGTTAGCTAGCTCAGTCTATAACTGGGTCGGCTAAGTCTCAGAGCACAGGCAAAATAGAGAGCTGAGCATTCGGGACTGCTAGCACGACATAGAACTGGAAAGAGTTACGTGAGGGTCTATTTTAGGCTAGGGTTTGGATAGATCCTAGGGGTCTTAAGGCCTGATTTGAGAGGTCTTAAGATGGCTAATTCATGTATGGGTCAGATCTAGATCCAGAGGATGAGAGCATGGAAGACGTGGGTGTACATGGGCTCGATGAGTGCATGTATTGGATTAGCCAGGAGAGTTTTTTGGTCGGGCCTAATGGCTATGTATAAATACATAGGTTGTATTAGGATTTTAAAGAATGGAATCAATACAGATCTTTTCTTCCTAAATTCTCTTTTTTTTTCTTCTCTCTAGAGTTGCCGCCCCAGGGTTCTTGAAGAAGCCCTAGAGAAGGAGGTGTCTCCCTCAAGCCCAAGGAGGGAGGCGTCCCATCATAGATCCAGGTGGAGGGTCAATGGTTTGCTACCCATAGAGAACGTCACAGATTTCTTCAAGTCCATGCTAAAGATTAGGGGCTTTCATAATATGGTATCGGTGCTTGTAATGTCAAGGATGATTGGTATTCGAGCGATATTATGAGTCTATAATTTGGTATCAGAGCTAGATGATGCCTGGGACATTATGGATGTCAATATAGTATCAGAGCCTGATGGTGCGTGGAAGTGAAGGAGAAGTCGTACAAGATAAAATCAAAAATTAGCACAAGAATTCCATGGTATGTCTCAAATATACCTTATTGTTCTTGTGGTTTTGCCAACGGGAGCAGTGAGTTGAAGGTGGAGGTAGAGAAGATTAAGGAAAAGAAATTTTTTCAGGGTGGAAGGTTTGGGTGCATGATTTATTGATCAATCTCGGTACAAAGGTCGGGGTGTATGATGGTTATGTGACAGGCAGAGAGTATTGGAGTGTTGTAGTAGCATTTTTCTGAAGATGCAGGACTGAGAGAGGCTCGACGATGCAGCAGCCGAGGAAGATATCTCAGTAAAGAGAATCGGGATTCTTTAGAAAGATGGGCAGTGTGGGACTGTTGAAGAGAGATTTTTTAAGGGATAATGATCGAAGGAAGGTTGAAGAAGCGACCATACATCCTTCGGTATCAGGAAGGCGGAAAAGTAATTAGAGATGTATTCAGCGGTTCGATCAGAGCATGAATTTGCAAAGTCTTGAGAATGATGAAGATGGATGATCCATGGAGGTTCAGTAGGTTAGAACTGGATGGCTATAGAGCAATGCAGAGATGAGTCAGGGAGCACTAGAGTGCTGCAGGACTGCTACCTTGAAGGCACAGGGGCTGAGAGAGGCTCGACGGTGCAGCAGCTGAGGAGTGTATCTTAGTAGAGTATGTCAGGGGCTTCTTAGGAAGATTAGGAGTAGGTCTTAGGAAGAGCCAGGGGGTCTCAGAGAGCATCAAGAGGTCTCTAGCAGTCGGGAGTATCATAGATCAGATTTCTTCTACAGGGGCATCAAGAAGAGTCATGGTTTAGGTGGAGGATAGTTCTTCGGATGTAACTAAAGTGATGATTGGTGTAGGGGTAGAAGAAAAGGACTAGGATGGAATTCCCTAGAGTTCAGTCACTGGATTCAGAAGAGTTGGATGAGCTCTTCAATTTCAGAGGTGCCCGCAGGTTGTGAAGGTATCCGAGATGGCTTCGAAGAGGGCCACAGAGTGCGGAGGGTTCGAAGGGGTAGCGACGATGTTCGAGGTGCAACGACAGGCTCAGTAGTGCAGCATTGAGTGATCGGCCTCGAGGGACTCAGTGACAGGATCCACTTCTGCGGTATTAGATGGACTTCGAATATAGGTGAAGCTCTGCAGTGGTGGCTTCATAAGTGAAAAAAAAATTTGGCATGAGTTCAGAGTTGAGGGTCAGTGCCGGTGATGTACAGTTTCAGATGGAGCGGCGTATATAGGTGGATAGGCATAGCTCTAAGAAGATCTATCAGGTGGTACAGCATATGCTGGTACAAAAATGCTGTAAGTTCTCTAGGAAAGTTCAGAGAAAGTGATGCAGCTGCTAAGCAGAAGAGATCCTACAATTTCAGGATGGTGCCAAGAAGCAAGCACAGATCTTCAGTGGTGGAGGCGATCATCCTAAAAGCCTCAAAGGTGCATAATAGCTGATGAGGATTGGTAGAGGCGATGTTTGTATAGGTGCTGTCGAGTGCGCAGGGACAGTAGGATCATGCAGGAGGGCATTGCCGAGAGATTTGCTAAGGCTTGGGGCACCAAGATGGAGATTATAAGAATTTATGGTGCTTCCAAGTCTTGGGAGGCCACAGGAGGAGCCAGGATGTTGGCTCCAAGGATTTCAGGGGCTTGGTTGGTGCTTCGAAGACTTGGGATATAAGGTGAAGCAATGAACCAAAGTCGGAGAATCAAGACTATAAAAGAAAGATTTTCTGTAGGTTGACCGACTCAGTCAGAGAACAGGCAAAATAGAGAGCTGAGCATTTGGAACTGTAGGCACGGCATAGAATTAGCCAGCTTCGTGTTGAGACTGAGCCGGCTCAGTGCGCGAGCAAAGTTATGTGGGGGTCTATTTTGGGCTAGGGTCTGGGTTGATCCTAAGGATTTTAAGATCTGGTTTGAGAGGTCTTAAGGTGGCTAATTCATGTATGGATCGGGTCTAGATCCAGAGGATGAGAACATGGAAGACATTGGTGTACATGGGCTCGGTGAGTGCTTTCATCTATTGGGTTAACCCGGAGATTTTTTGGTCGGACCTAATGGCTATGTATAAATACATAGATTGTATTAGAATTTTAAAGAATGGAATTAATATAGATCTTTTATCCCTCAATTTTCTCTTCTTCTCTTCTCTTTAGAGTTGCCGCCCCAGGGTTCTTGAAGAAGTCCTAGAGAAGGGGGTGTCTCCCTCAAGCCTAAGGAGGGAGGTGCCCCATCACAGATCTAGATGGAGGGTCAATGGTTTGCTGCCCATAGAGAACGTCACAGGTTCCTTCAGATCCATGCTAAAGATCAGGGGCTTCCGCAACATGGTATCGGTGCTTGTGATGTCAAGGATGATTGGCGTTCAAGCGATATCATGGGTCTATAATTTGGTATCAGAGCTAGATAATTTTTGAAATATTGCGGATGATAATAGTAGAGACGTAGAGGAGATTCTTTCTAAAATTTGATGGGCTCACGATACTCGTAGCTCACATAAACTCTTTCCGAACCCTAGGTCGAAACCTTAGGGCAGCACTTAGAAATTCCTGCGCCTAACTCTCTATTTTTCTCTTCTCTTAGGGAATTTTGAATTCAAACTCATGTAGAAGGGGAGGGATCACGTAGATGGATTTCTCACTCTAGAGAGTGCACACGTCCCAAGGAATTTAATATTTAAATGTGTGCCAATAAGTGGAGAATCTGTGTGGAGGGATAAGGCCAAGTGGTTAATCATTTGAATTCAAACTCCATTTGAATTCAAATAAAAACCAACTTGGTTTTATTCATTAGGGGCATGCAAATGCTGGGTGTGTGCTCCCTTTGTGCATGGAAATGTTTCACGAGAAACATTTTCTCATAGAAAAGAGGGCGCACAAAGATGAGGTGGTGCATGGATAAGAATGGGTTGGTATTCCATTTAAATTTGAATCCCATTCAAATTAGAAATGTTAACCACCACCATTATCCATTTGGGACATTGAGATGGTGGGCATGAGAAGGCATTGTGCATGGGAGAAAATTCATGAGAACCTTTCTCATGAATTTCAAACGGGCGCAGGAGAGATAAGGTGGCACAGGAAGAGGACTAGTCAAACTAGTCTAAACCAATTTTATCCAATTGAACCAACCCAAATAAATTTAGCTAGGCCCAATTAGACTAGATTAAACCTAACCAATTTAGGCTTAATCAGGCTTAATTAAATTCTAATAAAATCAAGAATTGATCAAGCCCAATTCCTAATCAAATCAAGGATCAAACCTCTTCGATGATTAGGTCATCTCATGACCTAATCGGGTCAAACCCAACTGAATCGAATTCAATTGGACTTGATCCAAAAATTATTACTTAATTAAATTAAGTTAATTAGTGATCAAATCATTAATTAAATTTTTCATAAATACAGAATCTAAATTTGATAGATATCCGGATAATAGAGTTCCATTAAAATGAAACTCTTGATCGAAGAGTCCCAAACTAATAGGACTCTTAATCCTGATGTACCAAATAAGTGAAACTCATGATCATAAAGTCCCAGACCATTAAGACTCTTGATCATAAAGTCTCAGATAGGTAGGACTTAGAGTTTCAATCTAGTAGGACTCTTAATCGAAGAGTCCTAATCTAGTGGAACTCTTGATCATAGAGTCCTAGTCCAGTGAGACTCTTCACCAGCCATCAGATCGGATAGAAATCTCTAGTGTATGTAACTCCATAGGTTCAAACCTAAGCTAATAGCATAGAAATCAATTTATGTACCAATCAAAGTGATCATCTAGTAATGGTACCCGATGCCCAGATAGATCGAATAGTCGCAATCGCAATATTTAGAACCTACATGAATATAATTATCATATAATTTATTCCTTTGACCTTTGTGTATAGGATGACTCAGAGTGTAACTATCAACCCTGAAAGATACATCTAAATCGTATCTCAAAATAATTAGTCCCTTGACTTCTCACTAGAACTATCCTGGCCAAGGTTTTTGCTAAATTGAAACATAATTGAACACAGCTCCTGAACAGGAGTGGTCGATCCCATCTTAACTCACACACTGACTCCTCAAGTACTTGACTATGCCTAGAAAATTTTCATCATTGAATTAGAAATTCAGATAGTTTTGTACTAAAGTACAGTGAGTTGCTTGAAAATCATCATGGTGATCTCAGGTCGGAGAGACACTTATACCCATATTCTATCAAAGCAAATCTTGACAATAGAAAAGCTCTGAAGTTAGTCACGCTCAGTGCAGATGTACTCCTATATCTCATCTGCATGCTATACATGTGTCTTCATACTCTTTGGTTAAGAGAACAGCCAACCTATATGGCACACAATGATCTATACTCGATAAACGTTGTCATCCTAGGTAACAACGTATCATTTGGTCACAAATAGATTTAAGGATTAAACGATAAATCTTTATTTATTGATTCTAAATAGTCCTAAAAACTTTACCATAACACAGAAGTTCATTAGAAGATGAAAAAATTTATGATGAAAAATATTTAAATAACTTTTATTTATTTATAATATATATATAAATATAAGAATCATCACAATCATTAACAGGCTGATGATTGACTTTGGAACACCATTTTCAATAATTTTTTACTTAGACTAAAGCTAATCACTGCAGTATCTAATACCCATCTTCGACTTGAAGTCGTCGAACTCCTTCATTGCAATAGCTTTAGTAAATGGGTTGGCCAGGTTTTTCTTTCCATCGATCTTTTGAAGGTCGATGTCACCTCAATCCATGATCTTTCGGACAAGATGGTAGCAGCGTAGAATATGCTTCATCCATTGGTGTACCCTCGATTTCTTTGCCTAAGCAATGGCTTCAGAGCCATCATAGTAGAGCAGAACTAGACCATCAAGGAAGGATGCCAATCCAAGCTCGATGATGAATTTTCTCAGCCACACCGCCTCTTTGGCAACATTTGATGCAGCTACATACTCTATCTCGCAAACTAAGTCAACCACGATATGCTACTTGGAACTCTTCCAGCAGACAGCTTCACCATTAAGGGTAAACACATATCCCGACATACTCTTGTTGTCATCATGATTAGACTGAAAGCTGAAGTCTGTAGATCCATAAGTCTTAAGTCAAACTCACCAACAAACCATTGATCCTTTGTATTTCTCAAATACTTCAGGATGATTTTAACAACCTTCCAGTGGTTCTTCCCTAGATCAAATTGGTATCTACTCACTACCCCTAGTGAGTATGCTACATCTGATCACGTACATATTATGGCGTACATGATAGAACCCATTGTCAAAGTATATAAAATTCTACTCATGTGCTCTATCTCTTGAGGTATTATTGTACAATCTCTTTTTGAGAGAAAAATTTTATGGCCTATCGGTAGATAGCCTTTCTTAAAATTCTTCATGCTAAACCATTTTAGCATGATATCAATGTACGTGGATTAGGATAATCCAAGCAACCTCTTAGATCTATCTCTATAGATCTTTATACTTAGGATGTAGGAAGCTTCTTCCAGATCCTTTACAGAGAACTGTGACGATAGTCAGATCTTTATTTTCTATAATATAGGGATATCATTCCTGATTAAGAGAATGTCATCCACATACAATACAAGAAATACAACTGCTGGACCATTAGCCCACTTGTATATGCAAGGCTCTTCTCCATTCTTAACGAAGTCATACATCTTGATCATCCTATCAAAACGTATGTTCCAAATCCAAGATGCCTATTTTAGTTCATAAATGAATCTTTGAAGCCTACATACCTTAGACTTATCTATGGATGTGAACTCTTCAGATTGTATCATATACATCTCTTCGTCCAGCTCTCCATTTAGAAAAGCTGCCTTCACATTCATCTACCAGAATTCATAGTCCAGATGGGCAGCTATCACAAGCATGATCCGAATGGACTTGAGCATTATCATAGGAGAAAATATTTTATTATAGTCTATGCCATAATATTGACGATATTTCTTGACAACCAGACGGGCTTTCTAGGTCTCTACCTTTCCATCTGTGCTCTTTTTTCTCTTAAAAACCCACTTACACCCTATGGATTTTATCCCTTTGGGTGGATCAACTAATATCCATACATTGTTGATCTTTATGAACTCCATTTCGAATTTCATAGCCTCAAATCATTTCTTAGAGTCGGATCTCTGCATTGCATCCATATAGGTGATCGAATCCTCATCGTTCTCATCGAGTTCGATAGGATCATCATCCTGGACAAAAAAATCATAGTATCTCTCTAGTTGACATGATACTCTACCAGACCATCTTAAGGGTGCAGGTTCACTGGGCTCCGAATTTGATCTAATCAAATCGGATTTAGGTTCAGCTACTTGTGTCGGTTTTTTTACCTATCGAACTTTCTCAAGTTCGACCTTAGAGGCAATAGTCCCTTCAGCAAGGAATTTCTTTTTCAAAAAGATTGCCTTAAGGCTGACAAACATTTTTTGCTTATCAGCTAGGTAGAAGTAATATCCTTTGGTCTTTTTTAGGTACCTATAAAATAATACTTCTCAGACCTAGGTCCAAGTTTGTCCGTTACTAAATACTTGACACAAGCCAGACACTCCCAAATCTTAAGGTATGAGAGTACTGGCTTACATCATGTCCACATCTTATATGACATTTTGAAAATAGATTTACTTGAAACTCTATTCAGAATGTAATAAGCTGACTTGAGCACATATCCCCATAAGAAGATCGACAGACTAGTAAATCCCATCATGGATCGGACAATGTCCAATAGGGTTCGATTCCTCCTTTCAGATACACTATTATGCTGTGGTGTTTCAGAAGGAGTCCACTAGAAGAGAATTTTATTCTCTCCAAGATATATCAGAAACTTACTGAAAAGGTACTCACCCCCTTGGTCAGACTGAAGAGTTTTAATACTTTTCCAGTTTGCTTTTCTACCTCATTATAGAATAGTTTGAATATTTCAAACGATTTTGACTAATACTTCATTAAATAGACATATCCATACCTCGATAGGTCATCCATGAAGGTTATGAAGTAGAAATATCCATCCCTAACACTTGAGCTCATAGGTCCACATATATCAGAATGTACTAGACTCAAGAGTTCATTGGCTCGCTCACCTTTTCTAGTAAAAGGTGACTTGATCATCTTACCAAGAAGACAGGACTCATAGATTGGAAGTGATTCACAATTACTGACTTCAAAATTTTTTTCTTAAGCCAACATGTTTATTCTGTTCTTATTGATATGACCTAGCCTACAGTGCTAAAGGTAGACTTCAGTCACATCACTAATTCTAGGATGTTTATCAGAGAATTGAACCACATTAACAGGCTGTGATAGTAAGTAAATTTCATTATTTAATAGCCCAATAAATATTATAACACCATTCAAAATGATATTATAAATATTTTTTTATTGAAAATTCATAATTGTATATGGCCAACAGGCCTACAGAAATAACATTCAACAAAAAGCTTGGGCAATAATGACATTCATGAAGAATTATATTACAAAAATTGATTACAAGATTCATGATTCCTAAAGCTAGAACTGAAACTTGTCTTCTTTCTCCAACATTCAAGAATCTCTCGCTTTCATTAAATCTCCTACTGACCCACAAATCCTACATCGAATTACAGATATGATAAGAACTTTCGGTATCTAATACCCAGGCAGTAGTATCATATATCGAGAAGTTGTAAGGTATTATAATATAATTACTTTGCCCAGTAATTGCTTGCTTCTTTCTTAGCCTATTTGGGTCCAGGGAGATAATGTACTAAGGATAATTCCTCTTTCAGTGTCCCTGCTTCTTGCAAAAGAAGCACTCTGCCTAGCTCTGATTGGGCTTGTGCTTCTTAGTCTGATCCTATATAGACGTCCCAGCATGCGGCTACATCTTCTTATTATTTTTCTTCTTGTTCTTCTTCCCTTTCTTAAAGGATCGACGATCAGAAGAAGATCCTCCCACTACATTCACCAACTTCTTGTGGAGCTGGTGATCCTTCTCAAAGTTCTACAGCAATCCCAAAAAGCCATCTTTATTCACTGTAGGCTTTGTCATTCGAAAATGAGTAAGAAAGGGGAGGAAGGACTTGGGCAAAGAATTAACAATCACATTCTTCCCGAGCTGCTCATGTAGGGTGAAGCCCAACTTATTCAAGCGCTTAATCATCTCGATCATATACAATACATGATCAATGACTGATGCCCCATCCCTAATTCAAGCATTAAAAATGGCACAACTAGTCTTATATCTCTCAACATCGTCAGGCGTGCTAAAGGAGTCATTCAATATTCGAAACATCTTCTGTGGCTGGACATTCTCAAATCTATAGCTAAACTCATCATTCATTGTCGTCAGCATAATACACTGAATGATGGTGTAATCATTGAGCCACTTCTAGTAAGTATCTCGGACCGCGCCTCTTGCATTTAGAGTTGGCTCCTTAGGTGCAGGATCCATTAGAATATACAAGATCTGCTTATGCTTCAGGATGATCTTTAACTTTCGATACCATCAAAATTAGGTCCCATAAGTTTGTCATTATTTAACAATGACCGGAGCGATAGGATAGTGGCCATTTCTACATAAAAAGAAATAAAACCTAATAAGTATATGAATTATTTATTCTAAAGACTTGGACTTTAGTCTAAAGGTTCTTCCATAATTTTATATGAATTGGTAGCGTCTATCTCCAATTTGAGAAATTATTTTAATTTCTTAGTGAGTACTAGAATCCACACAGACTACACATGAGCCCAACTTTAGTTAGTCAATCCATGTGCATCTATGGGTAGGTTCATAACCAATTATTTCTCTAAATAACTTCTAATAATTTAAATTTTACCTCAAAAATCTAATCAATAGGCTTTGGCCTCCACTGAAAAGATCCGATTAGGTCCAACCATTAACATGATTATATTTGATGTATTTGACCAATAAATAATCAGGCCCGACTTTGATCGATCAACCTGATCACCATTAGAAAGATACAACCAAATCATCATTTTATGAATGATAATTTCATTAGTTAGTAAGTACCAAGCCTTTGGATCTCCAATGATTATTAAACTAATGGATCCATTATCACTCAACTTAATGGGAGGCAATGACCTAGTTATCACCATAACTATATTACTTTTAAGGACCTAATAATTTTAGAGAATTTTATTGATTTTAAGATGAGGAGAAGAAAATTAACCAATCAATTTTGATCCTTCCACTGACTTTACTAAGTCAGATAAAAAAGGATCTAATTTTAGCTGGTATTAGGAGCACCTAAATCAGTCACACTAATTTACCTAATTGACATGGATGAGCTCAAATCATCAAGTGATCTAATCAAAATCTAACTCATCTGGATGATTAAATAAGTGAGATCAGTGGAGGGATATACCATTAACTCATCAAAGATCAAATCAGTATGAGTAGCTCTTAATTAAAAATCACTGGTCAAACTGCCAAACTTACCTTAGGCACCATCCAATTTATTAGTTTCAATTTAACTAACCTAGTAATTTTGGATTTAACCGTGTAGCTATGAATCAAGTTCATTTGGTCCTTGTTAAAGGCATAGACTTGACCAACTACAACTATTGTAATTGAATCTAAAGAGTTCTTGATCTAATCTAATTCAACATTTGGTTAGATTTGATCAATTACTCTAATTTAATCCATTCTTTAACTAACCTTAGGTCTGACCTAATTAATGGACCTAATTCATCTAACCCAATAACCCACATTTTATGATCAATGACTTAGGATCTTTAATTTAAAATTCTAGATTCTAATTCATTTTACTTAATTTTCAATTAAGTTTTTGGACTGAGGGTAGGGGTTCAGCATTTCAAAAATATTTTTCGAAATTTTAAAAGGTTCTTTATAATATAGCATTGTTCACCAAATGGGTCGACTCATTTTGAAAATGGGTTGGCTCATTTCACAAACAGTACTAGTTGTAGGTTTTATGTACACTACATAAAAATCATGAATATAAATTTAGATCTAATTTAACACATTCATGATTAATATTTAAATTAAATCAATCTAAAATTTTTTTTTTCATCGTTTATCTTCAGAAATGAGTTCATAATGACATCCCTACCGTCATAAGGGATCCTCATCGAATGGAAGAAGATGGCCTTTAAACCATGCTTATCTCTTATGATCGGATAGCTTGGTGGCTCATTCAAGCTCAATTACTAGGTTACTCAAATGAAATACATATCTAATATGCATAAATTTTTAAATTCTAAAGCATATAAATCATATTTAATGAACCTGCATTAATACCATTGAAGGTTTCTAGTGCATGGTTTCTAGCCTACTTTCAAAAATTTTTCAAAAATTTATTAAATATAGCAAAAAATATAATTAATTTAATTAATTATGAGCTACTGATCATATTAAGAAATTCTACACTTAGGATCTAAATATGATATATATTTTTGAATTTAAAAAACTATATCGGTAGTAGTAACTATTTACTATTATAGTTACGTATTCAGAACATAATACCTTGCATGGATAGTCGATCACCATAATTTGATTACCACCGAAGATATTTGATTATTGTGATGCAACCATATTGTGTGTCTGGCCTTCGTGAATCATCCACACGAGGCTTCTAATCTCGATCAGCTAGTCTCGAGTGCTAGCTCGATGTTCGGAAGCTTCAATAGCTGTTTTCGATAAAACTACTTCGATCTTCATCTATGAACTCTTTGGACACTTTGAATCATCATTTGACATAGCAGAGAGATAGAGGAGGTTCTTTCTAAAATTTGGTGGGCTTACGACACTCGTAGCTCACACAAACTCTTCCCGAACCCTAGGTCGAAACCCTAGGGTAGCACTTAGAAAATGCTGTGCTTAACTCTTTGTTTTTCTCTTCTCTCAGGGATTTTTTAATTCAAACTCATACAGAAGGGGAGGGCTCACACAGATGGATTTGTCACTCTAGAGGGTGCACATGTCCCAAGAAATTTAATATTTAAATGTACGCCAATAAGCAGGGAATTAGTGTGGACAGATAAGGCCAAGTGGTTAATCATTTGAATTCAAACTCCATTTGAATTCAAATAAAAACCAACTTGGTTTTATCCATTAGGGGTGTGCAAATGTTGGGTGTGCGCTCCCTTTGTGCATGGAAATGTTTCATGAGAAATATTTTCTTGTAGAAAAGAGGGCGCACAAAAATAAGGTGGTGTATGGATAAGAATGGGTTGGTATTCCATTTAAATTTAAATTCCATTCAAATTAGAAATGTTAACCACCACCCTTATCCATTTGGGGCATTAAGAAGGTGGGCGTGAGAAGGCTTTATGCATGAGAGAAAATTCATGAGAACATTTCTCATGAATTTCAAATGAGCGTAGTAGAGATGAGGTGGCATAAGAAGAGGACTAGTCAAACTAGTCCAAACCAATTTTATCCAATTGAACCAATCCAAACAAATTTGGCTAGGCCCAATTAGACCAGATTAAATCCAACCAATTTAAGCATAATCAGGCTTAATTAAATTTTAATAAAATTAAAAATTGATCAAGCCCAATCCCTGATCAAATCTGGGATCAAACCTTCTCGATGATTAGATCATCTTATGATCTAATCGGGTCAAACCCAACTGAATCGAATTCAATTAGACTTGATCCAAAAATTATTACTCAATCAAATTAAGTTAATTAGTGATCAAATTACTAATTAAACCTCTCATAAATATAGAGTCCAAATTTGGTGAGTGTCTGGGCAAAAGAATCCCATCAAAATAAAACTCTTGATTAAAGAGTCCCAAAACCAGTGGGACTCTTGATCCTGGTGTCCCAAATAAGTGAAACTCATGATCACAGAGTTTCAGACTAGTAAAATTCTTGATCATAGAGTTTCAGACAGATAGAACTTAGAGTTTCAGTCCATTAGGACTCTTAACTGAAAAGTCCTAGTCCAGTAGGACTCTTGACCATAGAGTCCCAGTCTAGTGGAACTCTTCACCAGCCATCAGATGAGGTAAAAATTTATAGTGTGTGTAACTCTACAAATTCAAACCTAGGTTGGTAGCATAGGAATCAATTTCTATATTAACAAAGTGACCATCTAGCAATGGTATCCGATGCTCGGATAGGTCGAATAATCGCAATCGCAATATTCAGAATCTACGTGAATATGATTACCGTATAATTCATCCTTTTGACCTCTGTATATAGGATGACTTAAAGTTTAACTGTCAACCTTGAAAGATACATCAAAATCATATCTTAAAGCAATTAGTCCCGTGACTCCTCACTAGGACTATCCTGGCCAAGGTTTTTGCTAAATTGAAAAATAATTGAACATAGCTCTTGAATCGAAGTAGTCAATCCCATCTTGACTCACACACTGACTCCTCTAGTACTTGACGGTGCCCAGAAAGCTTTCATCATTGAATTAAAAATTTAGGTAGTCCGGTACCAAAGCACAATAATCTGCTTGAAAGTCGCTATGGAAATCTCAGGTCAGAGAAATACTTATATCCATATTCCATCGGAGCAAATCTTGATCACAGAAAAGCTTTATAGTCAGTCCTATTCAGTATAGATGTACCCCTATATCTCACCTGCATGCGATACTAGTGTCTTCACACTTCTTGATTAAGAGAATAACCAATCTATATGGCACACAACGACCTACACTTGATAAACATTGTCATCCTAGGTAATAATGTATCTTTTAGTCGCAAATAGATTTAAGGACTAAATGACTAATTCTTCTTTATTGATTCTATATAGTCCTAAGGACTTCACCACAACACAGGAGTTCATTAGAAGATGAAAGAATTTATGATGAAAAATATCAAAATAACTTTTATTTATTTATAATACATATATAAATACAAGAATCGATATAACCGTCAATAGACTGATGATTGATTTTGGGACACCATTCCCAACACCATGAACCAGGCCAATCCATGTGCACCACCCCAACCAAGTTGTACAAAATTCATCCTGAGCCATACTTTCTCATAGTAAACCGCTAAGCGGTCCCTGCACCAGCGTGGACCGCATGGGATAGCTAATCTAGCAGCATAGATTGTCATGCGCCACATGATCTGGGCCATGCTTACATGCATATGCTCCTGCGCGTGCTTGGGCCTATACTCGCATTGGGCTATGCACGCCCATGCAGGTCTGCTGGGCCATGCACCTGGTTGGGTTGCATGCTCATCTGGGTTGCATGGCTGGCTAGGTTGCATGGTGGGCTGGGCCACGCCCAGCAACAAGCCTGCAGGCCATGGCCTATTGTGTGCCACACCTTCCTGTAGGCCATAGATGCCTTTCTGGGTTTCTTCATGCCGTGGATTTCACTATGAGCTCTTTATGGATCAAATTCTAAGCATTTTTCTCAATATGACCAAGTCGAGGAGGTCCAAACTAGATCCCAAATGTCTCCAAAGGACCGGTTCTATCCGATTCAGTCATCAGGGTTTAGACTAATGTCTGAATATCCCTTAGTTGATTTTTTGCTCTACAACTGGTTGAGAGCCAAGGCTTGAAATATGTGGCATCGGTATAGATCCGACCTTTGTGATATGTATGAATTTGAGAAAGAATATTTTTGTTAATTAAACTAGATAACCATAGGCCTTACTGTCAATACATCCAAAGTTTTTTCACATTCCAAGTCCAAGGAATGATAGTGCCATCAGGATCGTTTGCCCATCTGGTCAGCTTGGACATGTTGGCTTGGTCCTTTGCCCCCCCCTCCACCTCTAAGGCTTGAGATTATGTCGATGACCCTAGTGGTCGGCCGGTTACCATTGTCACCTTCCTAGGGGCAATGCCGCAGCTCCTTCTCGGGCCTTCAGTCTTGCTGCTCTCAGACATACTTTCTGAGATAGTCTTTATGGATGAGAGCCACGATCTCATCCTTTAGTTGGAGGCATTTTTTTGTATCATGACCATGGTCATAATGAAAGCAGTGATGCTTTCACTTGTTCCATCAGGTCAATAGAGTCTTCATCGATTGAGGTCAATGGAGGTACTCCTTGCCCTCAATCTCCATGAGGATCTAGGCTCAAGGGGCAATCAATAGGGCATAGCTATTGTAGTACCAAGGGGGCTCTTTTGCCTTGGAGCCTTTGGCGGTCAGGAGAATTCTAGTACTTTGATGATCTCGCGTGTATCCTCCTGCACACACTTCTTGTTGAGGGTCCGATCCTCTTCCTACCAACACCCCATATGACCCTCTTTAGCCTGCATGTACTTGTGGACTCAGGTCAGGATGTTGGTGTGGTCCCCTGAATACTTTTTATCGAGGGAGAAGATGAGCTGCTCATTACGGAGGCCTTGCTTCAGGGATAACATAGTGACAGCTTCATCTAGATTGTGCACCTCTAATATAGCTGCATTAAAGTAGGCCACATAGTTATGCGAGGACTCCTCCTCTTGGCGGAGGGAGAGCTTGTCAAAAGATTCCTATAGTCCTCCAGGTGGTCCAACAGATCGGAGGAGCCATTGTACGTCCACCATAAGCATCTTGAACCGATGGGGGATCGATTCTTGAAGGATCAAATGGGTGAAGGGTGGTCGAGAACTAAAGCCAAAGCCCTCTTTGTTCCCTCCACCACCCACCTAGATCTGGTCCAGCCTATACTCGATCTCGCAAACCTTATGCTCGAGGTCCTTCTCACAGCGGGACTTCTCTAGGCGAGGGGTGTGCCCCTCCATCGAGCCTCCATCAGAGAAGGCAGAAGACCTTCCACATTGCCACCCACAGGTAGAACTACGATGAGACAGCGATCGCCAGTCAGTCGGGGTTGACCGACGCATCCTACATGGAGTACCCTCTAAGTCCGAAGATGAGTCTCGGTGACTATGCTGGGATGACGCCATTTATGGAGCAGGCTCAGGGGGTTGCTATTACTCCGCAACCCACTTCAAGTGCTAGATGGCTTTGGTGAGGGCTTGGATCTAGTAGACTAGGTCGCCGAATTGCGGGGGATCCACCACCACAGGCGACTGCATTTGTTTCACAAGCTGATGGGAGGTGGACAGCTAAGTGGATCCACCTCGACCCCTCCGGGTTGACCTCTGGTAAGAAGCGATGGAGTAGTTTTGGCAAGGTGTTATTCTCTTCTTTCCTTAAGGGGTTGTAGATGCTGCCCTTCTTCTAGTGCCATTCTATTACGTTAAGGCTTCGAGGGGCTGATGTGGCTACTAAGCGGATGCCAAAGGGTGGTGAAGACCATGATGCCAGGGAGACCTACAAAAGAAAGTCCTCGCATCGGAGTTTCTCTAATGGGAGACACTCCAATGCTTAAGTCAGTCAGAGCTTTAAGCAGCAGTGGAGGAAAGAGGGAAGAATGGAGCTACGTAGTGTGGAGTTGCCTCTTTTTTTGTTACCTCTTCCTGGGGGGACCCCTAGTTTACCTCTTTATATAGGAGATCATTAGAGTTTATCATGTCTCTAGCCCGTAGGCTGTCATGATAGGTGTATGATTTCTTGACCATGGGCACCTGCCAAGTTTGTTGGTCGAGGGCATCGGCTAGCCCATGTCTCTACAAAGTGTCAGAAGATTTGGTCAAGACCCATATAGTCGAAAAGATGCAGCCAAATTTAGGGTTCGGCCAAGGAATGATGTATCTATTCTAGGCCCCTGGTATAGGGTCTCCCAAAGTTGTCAGCATTATTCTGACCCAAAGATCAGGCAGGCTCTGTCCCATAGGTCAGAGAGGTTGCCTTCTTGTGCTAGTCCTGAGTCCTATCACATCGCTGGAGAAGTGTCGATGATGAGGTTAGTAAACGACCACCCATTGGATCAGTGGATGCCCATCTAGGAGAGTCGGGATAGATCCGAGGGCGGATGCCGATCCTAATATTGGAAATGTGTTCAAAAGTCAATCGTCAACTTGTTGACAATTAGGATATACATTTGTAATTGTATACGAGTTAAAAATTAATAAAAGTTATTTTGATATTTTTCATCATAAATTTTATTATTTTCTAATGAACTCTTGTGTTGTGATGAAGTTCTTAGGACTATCTAGATTCGATAAAGAAGGATTCATCGTTTAGTCCTTAAATAGTTCACGATCAAATGATACGTTGTTACTCAGGATGATAATGTTTATCGAGTATAGATTATTGTGTGCCATATATATTAGTTATCCTTATAACCAAGGAGTATTGGGACACTGATATGGCATGCAAGTAAGATGTATGGGTACATGTGCACTGAATGCAACAAACTATAGAGCTTTTCTTCTGTCCAGATTAGCTTCGATGGAATATGGGTATAAGTATTCCTACGACCTGAGATCACCATAGTGACTTTCAAGCAACTCACTGTGCTTTAGTGCCGGACTACCTGAATTTCTAATTCAGTGATGAAAGATTTCTAGGCACAGTCAAGTACTTGAGGAGTCAGTGCGTATATCAAGATGGGATTGACCACTCATGATTTCAGGAGCTGTGTTCAATTATGTTTCAATTTAGCAAAACCTTAGCCAAGATAGTCTTAGTGAGGAGTCATGGGACTAATTGCTTTGAGACATAATATGGATGTATTTTTTAGGATTGATACTCTAACCCTGAATCATCTATTACACGAAGATCATAGGAATGAATTATACGATAACCTCATTCACGTAGGTTCTGAATGTTGCGATTGCGACTATTCGACCTATCTGAATGTCGGATACCATTGCTAGATGGTCACTTCAATTAGTACAGAAATTAGTTTCAGTGCTATCGGTTTAGGTCTGACCTATGGAGTCACACATATTAGAGATTCCTACCTAATCTAATAGCTGGTGAAGAGTTTCACTCAATTGGGACTCTATGGTCAAGAGTTCCACTGGACTAGGACTCTTTGATTGAGAGTCCTACTGGGTTGGGACACTGAGTCTCAATGTCTAGGAGTTTGTGGTCAAGAGTCCAACTGGATAGGGACTCTTCAACTAAGAGTCCTACAGCTCTAGGACTCTGAGTCCTACATGTCTGAAATTCTATGATTGAGAGTTGAGACTCTACAATCATTAGTTCTACTTATTTTGGACACCAAGATCAAGAGTCCCACTGGTTTGGAACTCTTCGATCAAGAGTTTCATTTTGATGGAACTCTGTTGTCCAAACACCCACTAGATTTGAACTCTGGATTTATGAAAAGTTTTATTAGTGATTTGATCGCTAATTAACTTAATTTGATTGAGTAATTATTTTTAGATCAAGTCCAATTGAATTGGGTTCAGTTGGATTTGATCCAATTAGGTCATGAGTTGACCTAATCGCCGAGAAGGTTCAAACCCTGATTTGATCAAAGGTTGGGCTTGATCAATTTTTAATTTTATTAAAATTTAATTAAGCCTAATTATATTAAGTTTAATTTAATCTAATTGGGCCTAACTAATTTTGATTAGGTTGGTTCAATTGGTTGAAGTTTAAATTTAAAGACTAGTTTGACTAGTCTTCTCTTCCCATGCACCACATATGCCCCACACCCCTTTGAATTCAATTTTCTTCTCTGGTAAAGTTTTCCACACTGATTAGAGTTCCCACATTCCAAATGGATAGGTATGGTTGGTTTCATTCAAAAATTCAAAGGAGTTTGAATTTTAAAGGCTAACCACCCATGCACCACATCACTCCTTGTGCGCCCACTTTTCTTCACGAGAAAATATTTCTCATGAATGCTCTCCACGCACAAAACATTCCACACCTTCCCTTCTCATGCCACTTATGGTTTGAAACAAATTGGTTGGCATTTGAATTCAAAATAAGTTTGAATTCAAATTGACAACCTACCCCTTCTTATCCTCTCTCGTATACTCTCTAGGTTTTGGCACAAAAGTAAATAGGAGAAATTTTGGGACATGAGAGATCTGATCAACAATAGAGAGAAGACTTCCTTGAGTCTCCTTCTACATGAGAAAAATATTAAAAAAAATCTTGTGAGGTGAAAAACTAGAGAAAGACTAGTGCAGGGTTTCTGGGTGCATTTGAGCTAGGGTTTTAGAACCTGGGATTCAAAAATTATTTAGGTGAGCTACGAATATCTTGAGCCCACCAAATTTTAGGAAGAGCCTCCTCTACCTCTCTACATCATCTACTAGCAATCCAGAGCATCCATAAAGCCCATAAATGAAGATCGAAGTCATTCAATCGAAACAGCTCTTGAAAGACTTTGGTATCAAGCTAGCACTCGCGTGGAGCCGATCAGAACTAGAAGCCTTGTGTGGACGATCCATGAAGGCCAGACATCTATGTGGCTATATTATGACTAGTAGACCTCCTTGATGATGATTAGATCATGGCGATCAACTACCCGCGCAAGGTATAGTATTCAGAACACTTAGATGTAGTAAATTATTTACTGCACTATTTTAATTTTTCTAATCCGATATGTATGCATTTTTGTCATGTTTAGATCTTTAGTGTGGAGTTTATTTTTTGATATGATCAATAATAAATTAATTAAATTAATTAATTTTTTACTATATTTTAGCTATTTTTGAAAAAGTTTTTGAAAGTAGCATTGTTAACCCCACACTGGTTTCTTCAAATGGTATCAGAGCATTGATTCACTAAATATGATATGCTTGCATGTTTAGATTGATAATTTAAATTTGATCTAAATATTAGTCTAATAATCTAATTAATTAGATCTAAAAATTAAAATCAAGATTGCACGGACTAAATGTTGTCCTACTGTAGGATTTATCCCCTACAGTGAAAAAGTTGTCCTGGTATATTGCTGATCTAAATAGTTAATCGTAAAACCTTAGATCTGATCTAATATTTTATTATCTGATTAAATTAGGCTTTAATCTAATTTTTGATCATGAATGCACGTTTAGATAGGATCTAAAGTTTGAATCATGATGTAGTGTACATAGTTTCAGATTAAACCCTATAACTAGTGTTGTTTGTGAATTGAGTTGATTCAACTTTAAAGTGAGTCGACTAAATTGGTGAATAATACTAGGTTATAAAGAATCTTTTAAAATTTAAAATTATTTTTAAAATGCCGAACCCTACCCTCAGCTCAAAAACTTAATTGAGAATTAAGTAAAATGAATTAGAGTCTAGAATTGTGAATTAAATATTCTAAATCATTAATCATAAAACATGGATTATTGGGTTAGTTGAATTAGGTCCATTAATTGGGTTAGACCTATGATTAGTTACAGAATGGACTAAATTAAAATAATTGATCAAATCTAGTTAAATGTTAATTTAGATTAAGTCAAGGTCTCTATAGACTTAATTACAATAGTTATAGTTGGTCAAGTCCATACCTTTAATGAGGACCAAATAGACTTGATTCATGGTTATACAGTCGAACCCATAATTACTAGGTTGGTCAAATTAAAACTAATAAACTGGATGGTGTCTAAGGTAAGTCAAGAAGTTTGATCAATAGTTTTTAATTGAGAGCTACTCGCACTAATTCAGTCTTTGACGAGTTAATGGCATATCCCTTCCATTGATCTCACTTACCTAGCCATCCTAGTAATTCTAGCTCACCCATGTCAATTAGGTAAATCAGTCTGACTGATTTAGGTGCTCCTAATGCCAGCTTAGATTAGATCTTTTTTTATTTAACTTGGTGAAGTCAGAGGAAGGATCAAAATTGACTTATTTTTCTTAAATAAATTAAATCCTCTAAAATTATTAGACCTTAAAAATGAAATAGTTATATAGATAACTAAATCATAGCCTTCCATTAAGTTGAGTGATAATAGGTTCATTAATTTAATAATCACTAGAGGCCCAAAGGCCTGGTGCTTATTGATTAATGAAATTATCATTCATAAAATGATGATTTGATTAAGTTTTTCTGATGGTGGTTAGGTTGGCCGGCCAAAATTGGATCAGATAATTTATTGGTTAAATAAAGACCAAATGTAGTCATGTTAATGGTTGGACCTAATCGAACCTTTTCAATGGAGGCCAAAGCCTACTGATTAGATCTCTAGGATAAAATTGATATTACTAGAAATTATTTAGAAAAATAATTAATTTTGAACCTATCCATAAGTGCATATGGGTTGACCAACCAAAGTTGGGCTCGTGTGCAGTCTATGTGAATTCTATATCCACTAAGGAATTAAAATAATTTTTTGAATTGGAGGTAGGGGCTACTAATTCATATAAAATAATGAAAGAACCTTTAGACTAAAGTCTAATTCTTTAGGATAATTTATTCATATACCAATTAGGTTTGGTTTCCCTTTTTGTGCAGAAATGACCACTAACCTGTCACTTAGGTCATTGTTAAACAATGACAAATTAATGGAATCCAACTTCGATAGCTGGTATCGCAAGTTGAAAATCATCCTAGAGTATGAGTGAATTCTTTATGTCATAATGGATCTAGCACCTGAGGAGCCAACTCCAGATGCTAGAGGAAAGGTCTAAGACACTTATTAGAAGTGGCTCAATGACCACACTACCATTTGGTGTATAATGCTGGCGGCAATGAATGACGAGTTTAGTTGTAGGTTCGAGAACATCCAGCCACATGAGATGCTTCAAATATTGAATGACTCTTTTAGCATGCCTGACGACGTTGAAAGGTACAAAATAAGTTGTGTTATTTTCAATGCTTGAATGAGGGATGGGGCCTCAGTCATCTATCATGTATTGTACATGATCGAGATGATTGAGCACCTTAGCAAGTTAGGCTTTTTCCTGCACGAGCAGCTCGGTAAGAATGTGATAGAAACGCGATATTGTCGTTAAGACGCCATGTTTATTAGTTTAAATCTGACTTTTTACTTTATTAAATTAATAAAAAAATTATGAAGAGAGTAGTGAGTTGGGTCAAATCCATAGAGAGGCAATGATTTAATTCTAAAATCTTTAATTTTTTTTATTTTTTTATTTTTTTAAAAGAAAAGAAAAGAAGGATTATCTGAAAGTCAAAAAATAGATTTATAAATAAATAGCAGAATTTAAATTGTACATGAAAATAAATTTGGAACTAAGATCCTACTATTTAGATCTTAGCGGCTACTTGCAATAAAATTAAAGAGCAATAAAAAATAATTAATTTAAAGAAGCTAGAATTGAAAAGGGCAATAAAGCTTTCTTTATTAAAACTCAGAATTTAAAATTTAGAATTTAAATACAAGAAATTAAAAAGAAAAGAAAAGAGAAAAGAAAACTAGAAGAAGATTGCATAGATCAGCGTAGGCATGGAGATGGTGTAGAAGACTGGCTCTTCTTCTCAGCACTGTAGCTTTGAAGCAACCTTCAACCCTGAGCTTGGCTTTCGACACTATACCTTGGCTTTTCTCTGATCAGATTCTATTGATTTCTAGAAGGCCGTGGGGTCCTTTTTATAGTGCTAGGAGGGCTGAATATTTCTTCTGAAGGCAATGTAGGACTAAAGAGCCTTTTTGATCATCAAAATAGAAAGAAATCCAAGTAAAATTTGGATTAAAACAGCTCTAAGATGAATCTGGTGAAGTCTAGTAAAATCTAGCCATTCAATAGAAATCCAACGGAACCAAAAATCATCAAAATCGGATGTGTATCGGATCAAGATTAGGTTGGAATTAAATTCTGGCTGTCCGATCGCACATTGATGGAGAAAATCTGGTTATTGATCGTGCGTTAGGAGCCGCTAATCACTGCATCGGGAAGTTCCTGATCACCATTCGAAAGTATTCTGGACCTGAGTCAGATGTGAGCGCTCTGGTTTCGATGTGCAATGCCATTGGATGGCTGATCCGTCATGAAGTCTGAATCAAATGTAGAGAAATTCTCTCCACCATCCAATCTTGATGTAAGCTACCACTAGATCTATTCGATCACGCCTTCACTGTTTCCCAATGGACCGCATGGATCGGCCTACACCGCACACCGTAACGAATCAATCAGTGCTCCTATCATCGAGTGAAAAGACCAAAATACCCTATGAGTCCATGATAGATCTTCTATAAATCCTTTAAGGGTCTAGGTCCACCACGTACGTCGCATCCGTGATTCGTCGGATTTGTCGCTAAGCTGGCGGTCTACGCCTGAATCGTGGATCGACTGCTGGCAACTTCTATGGCTGAGTCGACTTTGATGGACTAGCTTGGCATGCTACTGCTTGGTCGGCTTGGCTCGACGTGCATTTAGGATACGCCGACTGCTATGGCATGGCGGCTTGAGTTGGCTTGAAGCCATATATTATTTTTTTTCATTTAATTTTTTATTTATTTTATATCTTTAAAAATTTCATATTCTTCTCCATTTTAGCTTCATTTTGTATCGAAACTTATTTTCATTATGATCAAAAAAATGACCTCTTTCCATTGATGATAAATTTTTTTAATTTTTTTATTATTTTTTAAATTAATTTTTTTTAATTAATAAAAATATTAATTTCTTAAAAAATATATATATATTAACAATTAATTTTTAAAAATTAATATAAATTAATTAATAAATTAATATTTTTATTGATGAATTTATGATACTTATCATACCTTCCAACTTAAGTTTTGCTCATCCTCAAGTAAAGAAATGAATTTAGTTTAGATTCAATTACCATGTTTCATTGAGATCCTCCTTCATAAGAATAGATCTAGGATTTAAGATCAAAAGTTTAGACAGTATCACTAACTAAGTATTGAGTTTTTGAAGTAAATTTCATGGTAGATTAATCAAAAACTTTCTTAGAGTTCATCTAAAGATTTTCAGCACTTGGTTTCGTAAATACTAACTTAGCATTTGGGTGTTGATTCAAAGGACAAACGAATCTTCTTTTATCATATATTTTGGTTAGTTTTCTATATACTCCCAAGTTAAGTGCATGAATTAAGATAGCTTTCACACTGCTTTTTTTTTTTTCGAAAATTATGCTGAGCATCATGACCTTTCCTTCATCGTTTGATGTGAACTTCTACACTTGACTTAGATGCAGAGTTCTAGTTTAGGGCAATCCATATATACTCTGTGTTTTGCACTTTTTTTTTTATTTAAGTAGGTAACTCTTTTCTTAAATTCAAGTTTTTTTAATTGAGGTATATATAAACCATCAATTTTTAGTGATAATTGAATTCTCAATTTAGCCTTATAATCAACACCTACTATGCTTCATTAGTGTGCATGTGCAATTAGAAGTGTTGTTAGCCTTTAAATGACCTAAGTAGGCTGCTAATGGTCTGACCAAGTAATCTGTTTCTTAACTCGCTACCATTATTAGTTAATACTTTTTAACTTTATTGCTTTTGCTAGTTTATTTTGCTTAAGATTCTCTTTCCTAAAATATGATTTATCCAAAAATTTTAAAATAATTTTAAATTTTGATTATTATTATTATATATATTTATTATTATTAATTTTATTATTAATTTTATTAATTTTATTTTTTTATATTATATATATATTTATTATTATTATTATTATTATTTTATTATTTTATTATTTTATTATTTTATTATTTTATTATCCTCCAACTGAATTGACATTATCCTCAATGGAGAGAAAAAATATATAAAAGGATGTAAATTATATTTATTTATTTAGCATGGGTCTTGAAGCTTATGATCCCTCTCCAGCTTTTTGGTCCTTCTCCAGCTTAGTCTAAAAAGAAAAGAAACTAGAATAAATTAGATTCAAGAAGTATTGGGTTGCCTTCCAGCAAGCGCTAAGTTTATTATCTTCAGCCAGACAAAATATAGTTTAATTCATTATGGTTCTGTTAATTGTACTTGATCAATATTTCGCTTTAATGATATCCCTTCGATATATGGTTTAAGCCTTTGGCCATTTACCTTAAAGAAATTTTTAGTCATAGGATCATAAAGTTTGATTGCACCACATGGGAATACATGATTAACTATGTATGGTCCATCCCATCTGGATTTTAATTTTTCAGAAAATAATCAAAGCTTTGAGTTAAATAACCAAACTTGTTGATTTGGTTCAAAGGTTTTTCCTTGAAATATGTTTATCATGGAAGGCTTTCATTTTTCTCCTTATAGATTTTTGAATTTTCATAAGCTTCTTGCCTTAATTCTTCTAATTCACTCAATTGTAACATCCGATTGGAACCAGCTTTGTTTAAATTAAAATTTAATTATTTTATTGCCCAATATGCTTTATGTTCAAGTTCTACCGGAAGGTGACATGCTTTTCCATAGATTAATCTATAGGGAGACATTCCAATAGGGGTTTTATAAGCTGTCCTATAGGCCCATAATGCATCATCTAATCGATCTGACCAATCTTTTC